>CAXAKX010001200.1:0-75000 GCA_963969525.1 Ontholestes murinus | reverse complement strand
ATCACTAAATGAACTGGCAACACAGACAAACGCTCAACTCATCTGGGTGCCTAGCCACAGCAACAACCCGGGCAATGACACAGCGGATGAGCTGGCTAAGAATGGAACGAAGCTTCACTCGTCCTCAATAAACCATCACCCAGGAATTCCCTTAGCGACTAGCAAGGAAATCCTAAGCAATATCATCCTAAACCTAACAAACAAAAGGTGGATGAATGAGAGCAGCTGTAGCACAGCAAGGGCAGAATTCCACGCTGCAACAGCAAAAGAAGCGATGGCATCATCTCACTAAAGAGACATGACATTGCGCTAACAGTGGGAGTCATCACGGGACACTGTCCCATTGGCAAACACGCAGAAAGGTTAGGAATAGCCCACAACGACTTTTGTAGAGGGTGCCTCGACGAAGAGGAGGAGGAAAACGTACTCCACTACCTCTGTCAATGTCCTACGCTGGCCGGAATAAGAGATTCCTCCCTAGGCCGTTCCTTTATGAATGAGCTCTCTGACATCGAGACAACCGATGCCAGAAGCATAGCCAGATTCATAAATGGCTCCAAATGGTTCCCATAAGAACTCAGGAAAGGGAAATTGGTATCACAACGGGCCTATCTAGGCCTAAGTGTGCACCTCTTAGGTTTCCATCGAATCGAAAATAATTATTTTTCGTGGCTGTATTTGTTTAAAATATGTAAATTAGATATAATAATTATTACTACTAAACATCTTTATTTACAGAAAAAAAAAGATAAAATATAATACTTGCAATAAATAAAATAAATTCTAATGTGAAGCATTGGTTTCCAGTTTTCTGTCCAACGGCTATCGACCCGCGGTCTTTCAGCCTGTCATTGATAGATGGTGATTTCGGGGTGTTTATATGGAGGTGTTATAAGGGGATTGCGGGGGATAATAATTATTATTTAGTGTCTTCTAATAATTAATTTTGAACTTTATTATAGTTCATAAATATTCATATTTGGAGCAAAGAGATATCTTGTTTGTATTCGGATTTTGCGAAGGAAATTGTTTGTAAAGTGTTAAATGTTGTTTTGATATTATTTAATTTTTATTCAATTGAGTAAGTTGATTTTCTTATTAATGAGTGCATAATGAGCATACTATATTCATATTTGATTTTTTTGTGCAAAAACCGCACAAGATATAAAATATTATTAAGAGACAAAAAGGTTTTTCAATCAAATTCCCTTTCAAGTAGTTTTTTTTTAGTTTTTATTGGATGCGCTAATAATACAGGAAGTATAAAAATTTATACAGGAAGTATAAAAAGTTTTTCGTGACCGTCTTTGTTTAAGAGATGTAAATTATATATAATAATAATTACTGAGTGTTTTTTTAATAATTAATTGTTAACTTTATTATGGTTCATAAATATTCATATTTAGAGCAAACAGATATCTTGCTTGTATTGGATTTTGCAAAGGAAATTGCTTAAAAAGTGTTTGATGTTGATTTGTTTTATCAATTGATATTATTTAATTTGTATTCAATTGAGTAAGTTCATTTACTTATTATTATAATGCATAATGAACACACTATATTAATATTTTAATTTTTTGTGCGAAAACCGTACAAGATATCAAATATTATTAAGAGACAAGAAAGTTTTTAAATTAAGTCGTCTTTAAAGTAGTATTTTTAATGGATGCAAAATGTTTTTAATACTTTCTGTCAATCACCAATGGCCATAATAACTGAAATGATGTATTATTTGTTACTTTGGCACTTTTCTACAAGGTTATTCATTTATAAATATATCATACATATATTTGTGCATCTCGCTAGCTACAGATTACGAGTGGCGTGATGCCCCATTAAAAACAATCTTAAACAAGCTCTGGTGTGTCGGCCGGTTGGACCACGTGTCCGTGAGTGCCTCTTAAGTCGATATAATATGTAATATGGTAGTTATTAATAATGAATTTCATTCAAATCGAACAAAGCGTTCAATTGATATAAACAAAAGAAATTATATTTTTTGGAATTTTGAAGACAAATTCCGGCTTAACCGTAAACTTTCGGATATAGATATGTTTTGTTAAATCGACATATTTTGACCCCAGGAATCTGTGGTCCAGCAATTTCGCCACATTAACGGGACACCCTGTATATATATATCAGAAAAATTGACACGAGCAACAAAATAAAAAAGAACCTACTCCGGCATAGACAATCTAAATTAAAAACCACTTAAAAATTTAATGGAAACAGTACTGGCATATGTAAAAATATTCAATATATACCTACACAATGTTAAAAGCCTACAAAAACAAATCTCGCGAAGTAGAACTTATTTCAAAAGACAAATCAACTCCATATAAATTGAAAAACGACAATGAAGAATTCAAGTCATGATAGACCAGAGGAGGAGGTATTGCCATATTTGTACGGCAAGATATACAGGGTGAGTTTTTTCGATGTTCTCTATGGGGATCTCGGAAACTATAAGAGATAGAGAAACGGTTAAATGGAGAAAGAAGTGTAGATTTACGAGATGAATAAAATTCTACTTTCAAAGTTTTCAAAAAAGTCAAGGGTAACTAGATATTTTGAAAAAAGTAAAAAGTGTCAATTTTTTAAAACCAATATATCTCGGTTATTATAACAGATAGAAAAAAACTGTAAAAGACAAAGTTTTAGATAATTTTATGCAGATTAATAAAAAATAATCATAAAAAGAAAAAAAATTACCTTTTGAATGAGGCCATAGCCAACTATGGTTTCCATTTAAAAAATGTAAGTTTGCATCATATCTCGAAAAATAATGGCGATAAAAATTTTCTGATTATTTTTTATTAATCTACATAAAATTATCTAAAACTTTGTCCTTTACAGATTTTTTTCTATCTGTTATAATAATCGAGATATATTGATTTGAAAAAATTGACACTTTTTACTTTTTTCAAAATATCTAGTTACCCTTGACTTTTTTGAAAACCTTGAAATTAGAATTTTATTCGTCTCGTTAATTTACACTTCTTTCCCCATTTAACCATTTCTCTATCTCTTATAGTCTCCGAGATCCCCATAGAGAACATCGAAAAAAACTCACCCTGTATATCTAGGTTATTATAACAGCTAGAAAAAAACTGTAAAGGACAAAGTTTTAGATAATTTTATGCAAATTAATAAAAAATAATCAGAAAATTTTTATCGCCATTATTTTCCGAGATATGACGCAAACTTACATTTTTTTTAAATGGAAAACATAGTTGGCTATGACCTCATTCAAAAGGTATTTTTTTTCTCTTTAATTCAATATGGCATACGACATAGTTATTTTTAAAAATAAGTGAGTTATAGTAATTTTAAATTTTATTGTAAATAAAAAATGGGTAGCCATAAAAAAGGTGAAAGTAAAACAATTGCAGTTGTTTATAATAATAGCAATATTGTAATTATTAGTTTTACAGAGATAAACCAAAATGAAACAACAGCATAAAGTAATTTTGTAATTATCAATATATCAATGGGAGAGAAATTTTAATATTAAAAAAATATGGTCAAAGAGTCCACTATTCATATTATTATGACATAAATTATATCTTTTTATAATTGAATTTATGGCTTTTTTGACTATTCTCATGTAAATTCAATTAAATGTTTCATTATCAGCTAGTTTATGATCCTCCACGGATTGATATGATTTTTCATATACTTTGTTTTTTACATAACCCCACAAAAAAAACTAAAGCGCGCAGATCGGGAGATCTAGGTGGCCCTGGGATTGGTTTATTTCTTCCCACTTATGAGTTAGGAAAAGCATCATTTAAAGTTATGAGGTGGAGCACCATCAAATTGGAACCATTTCAATCTTGCTTGTAATGATAAATTTAAACAATTGAACGTATTTTCAAATGTTTTGTGAAGAAAATGAAAGTAATCATTGTCACTTAGTGAGCTTTCAAAAATATATGGACCGAGAATTATTAATCCAAAGACACCATGTATTAAACCCAAATTTAATTTGTAGTTTTCTCTGTGAAACTTCTCGTGGACTCTCTTGAGTTCATCTATGTTCATTGTGGCGATTAAAAATACCACAATTAGTGAATCGCGATTCATCTGTTAATAATATTTTTGTAAGAAACGTATTATCCTCTTGACAAATGTGTTTATACCACATACAGAAGGCCATTTGATAATTACAAAATCATTATTCTTATGATGGTTTTTCTATTTGTTTAATTTTGTAAAACTAATAATTACAATATTGCTATTATTATAAACAGCTGCAATTGTTTTACTTTCATCTTTTTCATGGCTACCCATTTTTATTTATAATAACATTTAAAATGACTATAACTCACTTATTTTTAGAAATAGCTATGTCGTATGTTATATTGGATTAAAGAGAAAAAAATTACCTTTTGAATGAGGCCATAGCCAACTATGGTTTCCATTTAAAAAAATGTAAGTTTGTGTCATATCTCGGAAAATAATGGCGATAAAAATTTTCTGATTATTTTTTATTAATCTACATCAAATTATCTAAAACTTCCTTTACAGTTTTTTTCTATCTGTTATAATAACCGAGATATATTGATTTGAAGAAAATGACACTTTTTACTTTTTTCAAAATATCTAGTTACCCTTGACTTTTTTGAAAACTTTAAAAGTGGAATTTTATTCGTCTCGTAAATCTACACTTCTTTCCCCATTTAACCGTTTCTCTATCTCTTATAGTTTCCGAGATCCCCATAGAGAACATCTAAAAAAACTCACCCTGTATATACCCCGAGGTAAAGTTGTTCATTTCAATCGGTTGATTTGATGATGATGGATAATGTGTTGCGATGAATTCAAATGTAGTGAATGAAGGGGATTTGAATAATATATTCTATTATTACAGATTGTCTGTTATTCAACCTTACATATACACTCACGGCGGTTGAATATCACACTTGGATTCCATTAAAAGAAGAACTTAACAGTATTAAATCGAAACAGAATACTTCTTTAGAACCATTGCTTTTGATGTGTGATTCCAGTGATGACTGGCCTAAAAATGTAATTAATGATATTTTAAATAGGACCAAGTCAAGCATTCAAGTAAATGGTAAGTACATTATCTTTGATTTAAAATATTTTATAATTCATAAATAATCTAAATAGAATCTTAAAACAAAGTTTATTTTATTTTATTTAAAGAATCCTAATAATCTTAATAATAATAATAGGAGGTTGCTGGTATCTTCTATGATAAACCGAAAGAAAATTTTAAATTTCACATCTTATTGTAAATACAATTTCTTAAGGGGACTAATATTACTTTAAACGGAGGGCTGTTTAATCTGCTTACGAGAAATGTACTTTTTTCTATAACAATTTAATTATTATTTTTTACACTAAAATCAAATTTTATTTTAATAATATGTGCAATTTTATTTTGTAGAATCCAATCCATTTAACTTTACAAAAATATTGACTACTAAAGAGCATGAAACTTGGTTTCCGTCACAAGATGAATTTAAGGCGTTTAAAGTGGGATACAAAAATCCAGTGATCATGGATCAGTTTGCAGCAATTCACGAGGTAAATGATGACAAGATTGGAAACGAAGTTATTAAAGCTGTTATAGTAGAACTATCTCTAGAAATGCGTGGAATGAGTAATCCCAAGCAAGAAAATAAAGGTTATATGTCGTCTAATAATTTAGACTTGTCAAATGTGGTCCCATACACAGGTAAGAATTAGTAAACTTAATAAATATTCATTTTAAGTAAGAGGTCGGGCGAGAATTAATCGATTTTAATAAAATAAAAAGTGTACAAAGGAACAACTGGTTTGAATGATTACATATTAATTAATATTAAATAATATTTCATTATTGTGTCAGTTGCCGTACATGCATGAGTAAGTTATTTACATATCTGGATCTGGATTGAGTTTTCCAAGGGTAATCAAATCATTGACCAGAGCACCTAGGCCTCACTAGGCTTGTTGTGCCCCCCTGACTGGGACAACCCTCCGTCTATCACTCATTTAGCCACCCAAGGTGACCAGCAAAGGACAGCACAACACTTGGAGGGGTTTTTCTCTAATGTTGCCAGAGCTCCCCTAGCATGGACTCTCTAAGGTCACATGCTCTACATATGGGGGTTTCCACCAGACCCATAGTAACTGACAGTGACCCGTAAGGATACCTGTGATAAGACGCAGATTCCCCCGTGACAGTCACAGATAGTAATCAGCTGTTTTCAGATTGGGTGAGCGCATTGCTTCCTTGGCCTGTCTGCAGCCTGAGGTGTTGTCCCAACGTTGTTTTAGCATTTTGAGAGTGTTTTGTTTGAGGATGTCAGTTAGGCATTTCAGTTTTGGCGCGATCGGGGGCCCGTCCGTGGTATCACTGAGAGCCGAACCATCCCGCGCCAGCTCGTCTGCCTTGCTGTTGCCTTCTTCATTATTGTGTTCCTTGACCCAGCGCAGCTCAATACTGTTTGATTGTGCTGCTTGTTTCAGGGTGTTGTGACATTTTTAACTAGCCTTGAGGTGATCTTTTGACCACTCACTACTATTATTGCTGCCCTATTGTCAGTAGATAATAATAGCCGGTACGGGGACAGGAAGTATTCCCAAGGTCATCCTGTGGTTAGAGCCGGATGTTGATAAGATATGCGGTTTCCGGTCGCGGATGTTGCAGTTTCCGGTTGATAAAATAAGGACTGCTTGTAACTAATGGACCGGATGTTGTGGTTGATAAGATAAGGGCCGGATGTTGTGGCTGATAAGATAAAGACTGTTTGTAACGAATGTTGTTGATAATGCGTTTATTATCAGGTCTGTGCGCGAATTGCCCTAAGAGCCTATGGGTGCGAGTAGCTCTCTTCCGGTATTGAAAGAGTGAGATGTAGATAGTGGTGACAGTGGTACCAACTGAATTCTTATATGCCATAGGTGCGAGTAGCTCTATTGAAAGAGTGAGATGGAGATAGTAGTACCAACTGAATTCTTATCAAACACACACACACACATCTGTATATAAATTAGAAATTAATAATTTCACATGCTGATGATAAGAAACAGCTCAAGGTAAAGTTCTACCGGATGTGGTTACGCACGTTCGCTTTTTTTCACGTAAAAATATTAAACGAATTGATTTTTAAAATCATAAAATGAGGATGTGGTTAGATGATAATTGTGCTCAATGCTGATTGGTTGATAGAAATCGATCCGATAATATATAATGAAAATTTATTAAGAATAATATTTAGTACTGAGATGTCTGGTGATTTAAGACTAAGTTTGTTACGTAAAAAAAAGGTTCGACTAGATAGGGAATTGAAAGTGTGGTTAAATAAATTGGAACTATTAAAAAGTGAAATAAAAGTAAAGAGTGCTAAATTAAAGGAATATCGAGATTTAATTGCAAAATTTGAAGCAATATCAATATGGTAAGATATATATTTATTTTCTCATCTTGAACAGCATAGATAAATTTTGAATTTGCAGCAAACAATAGATTCGGACTGGTCTTCACGGTGGAATCAGGAGGGTTATTACTACGTAAATCCGGATACCAATTATTATTTATCCGATCAACAGGCCAGCGAATTTGTTGAGGCCGGTTTTGAACTGGATAAGGTGTGTTTGTATGAGTATAATTACAACGCATGGAAGAACAATCAAGAAAAAGAAGAACTGTATCAAAAGTACATCAAACAAGATAAGCAGCAGAAAACGAAAATTATCGATTTGTGTGATGATAGCGATGATGATGACGATGACAGCATCACACAATTTCTTGACGGTATGTTGTCCGATTTTGATACCGAACTGCGAAATGAGAAAAGATTTATCAATGAGATAATATATAAGTTAAATAAAAGTGTACATATTGCTGTAGGGCTAAGTCCTGTTCGAGGATTTTTTCCTGCAATAAGGCTGTCTGGACCAAAAAATACAAATGTTTCATTTATACACATCGAATGGAACCAACTCGTGAAACACATGGGAAAAATTCAACATTTTTTCTCATCGCGTTAACGAAAATTATCCTACGACGATGAAAAGAAGCCCATTTTAAAGGTTTTCACAGATTGTGAAATTCTTTTCACAACAACATGCAACGGTAAGAAACGAATTCGTATTGATAAAAACAAAACAAAAATAATTCTCAACAAAAAATTATTTGAACGACTATATGAGTTGATGGATATAATAGAATGCCGTATCAAACGAATGGAAGATCTTTCGTTTTTAAAATATTACAATAATTGTCTGGAAGAAGCGACTCGTTCGAAAAATGAAAATGATGACATCAATAGACTAAAAGTTCTCGCGCGTACAGAACGTGATAAAGCAGAAAACATTGAAAACGTAGAGTGTTTACTGGAGGCCTTAATATATAACACAGAAAAAATAAAAAAAGATTTATTATCCTCTAGAAAATTGGTTGGAATAGACATTCAACAATATGACTGGTGACGGTGAAAAAGTTCCATTACTTGGAAAAATAAATAATGCAATCGATGCTTATTACGAGGGACGTTTAACAAGTGACCTTTTAAAATATCTACCAGAGTATTACACGAGCAAGATTGAAGGATTGGAATTATTTAAAATTTGGCATTTATTATCCTCAAAATGGAAAAACGATAAAGACTTTCAAAAAAGACTTCCATGTTTCGTGCATTAAAATACGGGAAGAACTCAAATTGACGGACCGCCATCACAAGTGTCGCGAGTGTATAAATTCCAACAAGTGATAATATTTTATTTAGTGGTAAACTGAACTGCAGGAATGAATATTGCAAACTTTTTAGTGCTCGCAAATATTTTCAACGGTACGTTGTTCGTGACACGCCCAAAAAATGTAGAACACTGTTACATCGCAATTGATTTCGACTACACCCTTGATGAATCATGGTCCCGTATGATGACAAACAACCAATCAAGACCGCATACATGCAGTATTGTATTGGAAAAGAAACCAACCGATGTGGATGTTCTTCGATACAAGATTCGATACAGTACAACAATATCCGAGATCACAGGTGTTAAATTGTTCACCGAGCAATGGAAGACCATCTTGTACAACGATAACGCTGCAAGGATAACCCCTGATGTCTATGATGAATTATGGACTCACATAGTTATTAATTCATTATTATTAACTTTTATATTTGTAACAATAGGTTTAGTAATTATTTTTGCAGCTGTACGATATTATAATATATATTGTCCAATAAAATATGAATTTTATGCTATACATTTTTATTTTCCTAAGTTTTATTCATTTTCAGGTTAAAAAATGAAAATCGGTAAAATTATATTGTAAAATATTTATTTGAGAAAAAGTACTAATTACAGTTAGCACTGATAGCAAAAGGAGTTCAGAAAAAATAATAAGCATAACGACAGTCTTGCGGGGAGTCAATTAAACTACTGAATATATTTTTTAATAACCATATTTTATTATATTTATATTACAAAACATTTGATTTCTCTATCCAACTATTTTGTGATTTATCCAGTCCAAGCCACTTGACATAAACTTTGTTTCCTTTTTTTCTTAAAATCTTCTCCACTAGATAAACATCGGGATGCTTAACCTTCTAAAGTTCCTCAGCATAAAATGTTCCAGATATGGGTTGTCCTGCAGTATCTTCTAAGAAATACACTGTTGGGCTACTTATTTTAATTGATTTTATTTTAAATAACTCCGTCGACCAGTTTGCTGTATATCCCTTATCAAATATGGTCTTTTGTTTACTAATGCGAACAATATCGCCCACGCTAAATAGCTTCTTTCCTGCGATTTTGATATGGGAGTAAACAGTGTTTAATAAATTACGCTCTTTATCTTTGGTGACGTCACAAGGTCGCATTCCAGTTGTGCTATGTTTCCGTTTATTGTAGGCGTCGGTAATGTCTTTCAGAACATCTATCCAGCGATACTTCCCACGCAGACTAAATCCCTGATAAATCTTTTCCTTTAATGTTCTAATCACAGGTTCTGCCATAGATGCTTTAATAACAGTGTATGTGGAATAATGATTTACATTATGTTTTTTCATTAAAGCACTACAATGGCTGTTGTAGAATTCTTTGCCTTGATCTGTCTGCAAATTTTTGGGAATTCGACCATCCTTTAGAAATACCTCTTTGAATGCAGCACTCACGTTAACACCGCTTTTATTTTTAACGGCACCGTCCATAGATACTTGGAAAAGCAATCGATAACTACTAGTATGAATTTATAACCTTTATTTTCTCGAGCATAAAGACCAAATTCGGCTAAATCAGCTTGCCATAAATCGTCTAATCCTTTAATAATTGTACGCCTACGGGGAAAATTTACTCTAGCTGGCTTGTGTAATTCCTTAACTATATCCTCTTTAAATTTACTCATTGTGTCGGGGGTTCTTCGTCCACTGAATATCTACCTCCTAATTCTCTTTTAACAAAATCAATTGCACCTGGAAAATCCAATTTTGGTAGTTTCGGTGTAAAAATCGTATGCGTTGTTAATGGTTCCGCTATAAGTTTTGGACTCGTCTCCACACGATCCTGTTTTAGAAAATCAATTTGTTTCTGGAAACTATTAATAACATCTGTCATATCCTTATATGGATAGAATCGACTATCTAGCATTTGAGGAATGCGTAATTGTATTATCTTTTTATACTCGCTAAGATTTCTTGCTACTAATTCAGTGGATTTTGCTACAGTTTCAATGGACTCGTTTTTATAAGTTCTCCCATATCTGATAATTTTTTTGCGCATCTGAGAAATTCGTTTTAATTGTCTCTAATTTATTTTCAGTCTGTTTAAATTCATCGTCAAATTTTGTTCGTATTTTGGTGATCTCATTCTTGAGTATATTAAATAGATGAACCCTTGAATCACTCGCTTCTTTATTGATACTTTGAACGAATTTTTTTGTGGCAATATCGTTTGAATCTAGTGGATCTAGAACACGTTTTAAACGTTTATTCTCTAAATCGAAATGTCCGTCATGTGTTAAAGAAAATCCTACTCCAGGAGGTCCTCTTGGCAAACTTATCCGCTCTCCTGAAGAAAATCGTCCGAATTTGTCGACACTCATTATGCAACTGATTACATAATAATAATACCAGCTTCTTTTAATTCCTCTTCAATGGATGCAATCTCATTTTCATGAGAATTATTTCCAGCCTTTCTTGATGCATGAAGTAGCCACAAGCGATCAATCAGTTCATTTGGATCGTCCCAATAAACGTTTCTGTAGGGTTTTTCTTCAACACGCATCTTAGAATCGAATCCTTGCCCACGGGTAAATTTCTTACGAGTATTGGGGCGTGATGATGACGCCGGGCGCGAAATCGTTGTTACTGATTGAGGTGAATCGTCCGATAACGGCTTTAGCAGAGGTTTTATAATTGATCTGTATTTGAAGGATGGATTTCCTCTTATCTGTTTCGAAGGATCGCAATCGCGATGTAAAGTATTTGTCCTCCTGAGAATATCGATATAATGTCTCTTATCATCTTCTGTATATGCCATAGGATCCTTTCTGAATAGTAATTCATATAAACCCACGGTTCCTGTATAACGAACTTTTTCAATTATTAAATCGTTTCCATCCAAATCTATATCAGACTTTCCAATTCGAAATTTATCATTTTCTGGATTGAATGTTACACCAAAAACCGTATCAAAATCATCACTACCCGCTCGAATTAATTCTTCAATATATTGTCTAGGATAAGGCGCAAATCTTGATAAATATTCTTCTATCACAGTAGGATCCGGTTCTTGAACGGGTGTAATATTAATGGAGGGATCTGATCTTGGTAAACTACTTTCAAATACATCTTCATCTTGCAGAAAATCCAATTGTCTTGGTACCTGCTCTATTCTGGTAATCGTCTCCTTATTGTCATCAGTATAATTTATCTTGGACGTAGAAGCAGATAGTTTTTTCGGAAAAAACTCCGACTTTACCATATGCATGTCTGATGCACCCTCAGTTTTAATGATTGATTTCAATGGTTCCGTGATTGGCTTGTATAATTTCTCCAAAATGTCATCCTTTTCATGCCGATTTAATTTTAGAGCTAACGATTTTTTTCTAATAGCTTTTTGAACAGATATTATTCTTCTTTTGATATCAGTCATATTCGGTACGAGCAGCAGTTATTCCAATACAAGTAGCAGATATTCGGAAACAGATAGCTGTTATTTAAAAAAAAAACAGGTAGCAGTTATCCTAAAACAGGTGGCTGTTATTCCAATACAGGTAGCTGCTATTCCGAAACAGGTAGCAGATATTCAGAAACAGGTAGCGGTTATTTCAAAAACAGGTAGCAGTTATACAGAAACAGGTAGCGGTTATTTTAAAACAGGTAGCAGTTATTTCAAAAACAGGTAGCTGTTATTCCAATACAGGTAGCTGTTATGTTTTACACACCTGTTTTCAAACTGATATAAATATTGATTACTCCAGTATTATATACTCATCGAGCCCTCTTCTGTATCTCCCTTTCGATATGTCTGAATCTTTATCGATTACTAGAAAACCATATTTTTCTTTCCAACATTCCGAACATAGATTCCTGAACTGATCAAACTGCATATCACTACTAACATGATCATTATACACATGTCTAAGATTAAGTTCATCTTGTTTAAACAAAATTATAAAATTCGCATTGTCGCGAATTAGATGTTTAGGTATACGCGTATAAGTTTGGCAGAGGTAAAATAAATCAACGTCTTTGTGTCGGCCCATGCTGAAAAACTCTCTGATCTTATCCTGCTTGTCGCACGCAACATCATCAAATATGAATATTGAATTCCGATTCGCTTCACTCGGACTCATTATCTCATCGTTTTCTTTAAACGGATAATATTTTACACTCGGAACACCATTCAAGACCGTTTCCAAGAAAGTATATTTCGGCTGATAAAGTGATTTGGAAAACACATAAACATTTTGAAATTTCAGCCCATTATCGTTGAACAGAAGTGATAACATAACATTAGATTTTCCACAGTTGGACGGTCCACAGATTATCGAGCGAACAGAATTTGGTAACAAGCTGCTATGCCTTCGATTTTGTTTTTTTCCGAGTCCCTCGCCAACCCACTGGTCTAAATTGGACACAGAGAGTCTGCTTCTGCTTAACAACCTTCATCGTACTGATTGAACTTGATACGCTGCAGCAGTATATAAATACCACCGGACCATATATATATTTTAAATGATTACCTACAGCGGAGAGGGCGTGATCAATTCACTGATCAATAAACTCCCGTTCGAGGCGCACGTACCAGGTTATCAGTATTGCGGTCCAGGCACCAAACTGGAAAAACGATTAAAACGCGGAGATCTCGGTATTAACCCTTTAGACTCGGCGTGTAAAAAACACGACATCGCTTATACCAACAGTAACCGTTTGGAAGATTACCACAAAGCAGATAAAGAACTTGAAGAAGCTGCCTGGAATCGGATGAAAGCAAAGGATTCCAAGTTGAGTGAAAAGGCTACTGCTTGGGCAGTGACCACAGCAATGAAATTGAAAAGGAAATTAGGAATGGGCATTAAAAAGAGAAATGATGGAAAAATTTCCATGCACAAAGGTGTAGTGGCAAAGGCTCGAAAAGGATTGAAATCGTTTAAGAATAAAATCAAAAAACCTGGAGGTATTAAAGAGGGCAGTAGTGTTGCACTATCAGTGGCTAAAGCAGCCGTTCGAGAAATTGGGGGCAAAAGAAATATTCGAACACCTCGAGTTATACCAGTTCCAAAACGAGGCGGAATACTACCACTTATTCCGATATTTGCCGGATTAAGTGCTCTTGGATCATTAGCCGGAGGCGCTGCAGGAATTGCAAAAGCAGTAAACAGTGCGAAAAGTGCTCATACATTTAAATTCTGAATCATACGATAACTTGAATCTAGATATCAGAGGTGGAGATTATTTACTTGCATATCAGATGAATACAAGATTTCGAGACAGTTATTACGGCAATGGTCAAGGTCTAGATCCATATTTAGATTTTAACGAGTTCAAACATAGAATGCTGTACGTGTTTGATCTGTCGACAAAAACTGGAAGAAGCTCAACGACACAACAAAACGATGGAATCAATTGCGCTCAGCAAGAAAGGTGGACAGGGTCTTTACTTGAAACCGTATAAACGCGGTCTCGGTTTGTACATGAAACAACATCCAAAAAACTTATAAACAGCCTACCCAAGCGTGCACTTACCGATGTAGATTTAAGAAAATTCTCCAGAAATATCAAGGATTTTAGAGGTGTGTTCATGCGAGATAATCTACCTTCGAAACCGTATCGTAATGAATCTGCAATAATCAAATACGAGGTATGGGCACGCATTGGGTGGCATATAAAAAGCGTGGAGGTGTTGTTCATTATTTTGACAGTTTCGGAAATTTACCACCGCCGTTAGAGTTGAGACGATACTTTCGCGGTCTTGTAATTAAATACAATCATGATAGATATCAAAAATTTGATACTTTCAATTGCGGTCATTTATGTCTGCATTTCTTACATGATAAATAGAAATGTCATGTGGAAATAAGTTTAGTCATGTCTCAGACATTTACACTGCAAAGTTCGACGAGTGTACTCTCCGATAGTTATTATCCACCCATCGAACTTGATTCTGAAGAATCTTATTTTTTAGTACTGATTGGTTTTCATTCATATCATACAGTACCGAATATTGAAGAGGAAGTAAACAATAAATTTATTTACGATAAAAAAGAAATTATAATACCATCCGGTTCGTACGAAATCGCGAACATTGAAAAGTATTTGCAAAAACAACTGTTGGGTGATAAGAAAAAAGAGGAAGTTGATAAACTCTTATCGCTGAAACCGAATAATAATACATTAAAATGCGAAATTAAAAGTAAATTCGATATAGATTTTTCACCTGAAAAAGGCACGATTGGTATATTATTGGGATTTTCAGGTAAGGAAACTTTAAAAGCGGGTATTCTTCACATATCAGATTTACCTGTGGAAATTGTAAAAGTAACTAGCATACGTGTTGAATGTAATATTGTAACGGGTGCGTATTACAATAGCAAATTATCTCATACTTTATTTGAATTCACGCCGACAGTCGATCCGGGATATGCAATTATTATAGAACCGAAAAATATTCTTTATTTACCTATAAATACAAAATCAATCAGTAATATAACAATTCGAATTCTTGATCAAGACGGTGATCTGGTTAATTTTAGAGGAGAGAAAATTATCATTCGCGTAGAATTAAAACGAGTACCTAAGTAGTATGGGCATTCAATTTAAAAGCAGCACCGAGAATCAAAGTTCATATAAATTGACATTACACAACAAATTATCCATCAGTCCTGTGAAGACGTCTCCCAAGATAACATTGGCTAATCGTACAAGATTGCAGTCTATGGGATATAAGCTTTCTCCCAACAACAACAAAAATCATGGTTAAATTAGATATATTTAGTGACATCGTGTTTGATGAAACGTTAGTCAAGTATCAATTTCACACGTATCAGCCATCTTCAACGAATTTCGAGAAAAATGATGAAATTCGAGTTGTTATTCAGAATCAGGATATTTGTACGGCACCTTGTGATAGCTACATTTACATCTGTGGCAAAGTTGATTTGCCAGATGCAAAACCGAATGACAAAAGATTTGAATTTGTAACCAATGCATTCAGTTTTTTGTTTGAAGAAATCCGATATGAATTAAATGGTGTGGAAATTGACAAGTGTCGCGACGTTGGAGTTACGAGCACGATAAAGGGTTTGCTGTCCTTTCAAAAATCTTATGCTAACGGACTCGAAATCTCAGGATGGGCGTCTACTGGAAAACATAAGATCTATTACGATGGCAAAATTAAATTCTACGTTTCGATTCCCTTGAAATACCTCCTAGGATTCGCTGAAGATTATCACAAAGTAATTGCGAATGCAAAACAGGAGTTAATTCTATTGCGATCCAGTACGGATAAAAACTGTTATGTAGGACCCGATAGCGTCAAATTGAAAATCCTAAAAGTGGAATGGCGAATGCCCCACGTTCATGTAAACGATGAAATACGCTTGAATATGCTGGAACGTTTACAAGCCGACAAACCGATTGTAATGCCTTTTCGCAAGTGGGAAATTCACGAATTGCCCGGTCTAAGACAAACCACTAAAGATATATGGAGCGTTAAAACGTCAACGAATCTAGAGAAACCCCGCTACGTAATCATCGCTTTTCATGATGACAGAAAAAATAACCATCTGAAAGATACCACCAATTTAGATCATTGTCTAATTCGAAACATTAAGGTACATTTAAATTCTGAATCATACGATAACTTGAATCTAGATATCAGAGGTGGAGATTATTTACTTGCATATCAGATGAATACAAGATTTCGAGACAGTTATTACGGCAATGGTCAAGGTCTAGATCCATATTTAGATTTTAACGAGTTCAAACATAGAATGCTGTACGTGTTTGATCTGTCGAAACAAAATGAAAGGTTGAAATCTTCAACAGTTGATTTAAAAATTGAATTGGAAGCGGATGATCCATTTAATGATAACACACGCGCTTACTGCCTTATTCTTTGCGACGCAGTTGTCGAGTACACTCCTTTATCAGGAATTGTTCGAAAAATTGTTTAGATAAAACATGAATGTAATAGAAAGAAAGAGTGTAGTGTTTAATTTACCACCGATTACATTTATCTATGAAGATGATACCGACATAGAAGTGGATGTAAATTGGATGCAAGTTGCAGCGGACCGAGCTAGATTTACCGATGGCGTGAAGAAGGTCGAACAACCCCTGAATGCCGTTCTTTTGAAAAGGATTAAGCCTCAAAAAATATTGGTTATTGACATACAAGGATTCAACTTACCTGAATTTTCCCCAAAAGAATTGGTGTTCGCATATGTTGACGACGACGACGACCAAACATGGATGTTTCACCTTAAACCGTCTAAGCCCTTTTTGCAACTTTCTAATTATTGTAAAAAACAAGTTATTTGGTTAGAAAATAATTATCATTGTTTGAGATACAGTGATGGTGATACTAACCCAAATGACTTGTATTCAATTTTTAAAATGTTTCCTGCAGATATCGTTTATGTAAAAGGAAATCAAAAAACTAATTATTTAAGAAACTTTTATAGGAATGTAATATTTAGATAGTAATGCCCCTAATTTTAAGAAAACATTAAATAATTTTAAGATTCATAGTAAGAACAATAGTATTTGTAGTTTAAATAATGTAAAGATATTAAAAGAATATGTAAAACATAATAATTTACTTTTCTAAAATAAAAAATATTACAAGTATTTTATTGAGTTTTTATTTTCCTGAAAACGAGAAAAAAAGGTAAATATAGAAAAAAAAGAGTCAATTAAAAGCATGTATTGAATTAAAAATCATATACAATATATAAACAAAATATATAAACGCGTACTGATGATCTCCATCTTGAGGTAAAGTCGCTACTGCGTAATCTGAAACAATAACAATTATTGAACTATTTTTTTCTACACCACTAGTAATGCACTATTTCTGATGTAATAATATAAATACTTAATAAGAGATAACTTACCTTTATAATTTCTCCAATAAATCAACACTACATCAGGTGCAACTTTTCCAGCAACCTGCTGGAAATTATTGAAAGGCTACAATTTCAATAATATACCCATCTTCAGGGCATAGTTTGTATTAAAATCCTCGACTGCTGCATCCTCGATAAATACATCGCTGAATCGTTTGGGCAGCCAAACGGAAAACTCTCCTAGGTCTGCTAAGACAGCCGGTCCGAAGCGTGTAGTTTTCTTTTGTACCCCGTACACCGTGTATATCTTGCCCGTTTCCAACTCGGAGATTTTCTTGCTTTCTTTACACGCCCACGCTTTTTGTAATTTTGCAAAATCCATTTTATTGCTTTGGAGAAAGAATTTCGATGCTCACAAGTACACGATTGTTTTCACACTGAATACTTTCCGCCAAACTTCCTCTTCGCTTATCGCTACTTTCTCTTCGATTATCGCAAAACGTTTTTTTTTTGCGCATTTTATTTAGACAAATAAGTAACATATTCCTATTACTATAAATTTGCAAATAATTAATTATAATAAAAACCTAGATTTTAAGTGCACATTTTTTGACCTCCCGCAAAAACACATAATAAATAACGTAAAAGCAATTGATAATATAAATTCATTTTACAACGTATTGCTGCTAGGTGGAGCTACCACTAAGTCTTTATGCCCCCAGGCTAGAGTATCAACGCCGTTATCACATATATGTCTCTTATCGTCAAAAGGTGATAGAGCCAATTTATTTTGTGTATTCGAATAAATTGTGTGTTTAATTGATCGGAATAAGTTCTGTCTTCGAATGATGATGTTTGAATTAAGTAAACAGTCTTTATAATCTAAACCTGCAATTTCGTTGGCAACTACATTTTTCTTAACCCCCTTGGCCTTCTTGGACCATTTACCCTCAACATTATTGGCATACATTTTGGCCCTTAACCCCACAAATTCTCGCATAATCCTACCACCATTCTCATCCTTCATCAGACCCAATACGGCTTTGTTTTGCAATGGGATGCCGTACTGATTATTAGAATCAAAATTACTAGTGTCAAATTTATTTAAGTCTTCTTTCATGTCAGAAAATATGTCGTCCGTTTCAAATTGTAGCGTTAAACTGTCCGTGTCCATGTAGCACAATCTTACTCTATTACTATACTTGGACTTTAAATGGTCGTAATAAAAATCATACATTAACAATTTACTAAGATCTAAAACTGAGAACCCGACGTAAATCGGTTTATTATAAACAGCCCGCAAACGATCCAATTGTATCGCGACTAAGTTTTCGGTAAAAACGGAACAACACTTGAAATTTAACTTTGCTATTAAACTTTCCGCGCCTTTACGGTGACCGATATCCTCCCAATGATTCACCAATTTTACATTTACACGTTTATCCACATTTTCCATGGTCTTGCCAAACACTGAATTATTCATTAATTTATAAAAGTCTTTCTCGAAATCGTTTCTAGCAGCCTGCCTCATTGAAGTGTTTAAATCAATGTACCTTTTTAACCAGTCAGACTGCTTGAAAGAAATTACGCGGTGAATTTTCGTTAATTTCAAATCGTTTCTCAATGCTTGCTT
Source organism: Ontholestes murinus (assembly GCA_963969525.1). Classification (NCBI taxonomy): domain Eukaryota; kingdom Metazoa; phylum Arthropoda; class Insecta; order Coleoptera; family Staphylinidae; genus Ontholestes; species Ontholestes murinus. The sequence continues at coordinate 55,825 of CAXAKX010001200.1, read as the reverse complement.
TAAATTGCGATAATGAATTATATATTTGGTTTTATTGTTTAAATTTGGAATCAATTTAGTTTGCGCGAATTTTGAATTTGGTGGCACCATATTTTCTGCGAGAAAAGGTAGATCGTTGTGTAAATTGTGAACATTTTCTGGATACTCAATATCCACTTCTAAAATGTATCCCGTTGATGAATCATCGGGTACGTTTAAATTTTCAATTTCGGACGCGCTTAACCATTTAAAGTCCGCATACGGTAATAATTGTGACATTCTCCACCCATACAAATTGTTTGCGTCCCAGTACGTGAGATAGGACGAAGGTAGTGAACTGTTAAAGGTGGACATGTATTTGTTGTTAGCTTCAGCGTGTCACAAAGAACATTGACTTATGCCGCCTCTTATCCCTTTACGTATAAAATGATGCATGTCAATGTCTGTCAGTAATTCCAATTTAATGTCTGTCAATTTCAGCATAGCATCCCATGACAAACCTGGGGCTGTATAATAATGAGCCGGATCCAAATTATACGCCTTTAAACAAACATCTCGGAAATTTTTTGATTAGATGTTTTTGAGATCTCAGATGCCCCGTAAGAAGTTGAGGAGTCCCAAATTCCTCTTGGCACGCGTCGCACCGGTTCTTCTTCATGGGAGGTGCCCCAGCTGGTGGAAGGTCGACAACCCGCTTAACTTATGATTAGCACCACATATTTAAATTCCTCGCCATGTATTTGAATTTTTCTGTGTGTTTAATATTTTTACGTGAAAAAAAGCGAACGTGCGTAACCACATCCGGTAGAACTTTACCTTGAGCTGTTTCTTATCATCAGCATGCGAAATTATTAATTTCTAATTTATATACAGATGTGTGTGTGTGTTTGATAAGAATTCAGTTGGTACTACTATCTCCATCTCACTCTTTCAATAGAGCTACTCGCACTTATGGCATATAAGAATTCAGTTGGTACCACTGTCACCACTATCTACATCTCACTCTTTCAATACCGGAAGAGAGCTACTCGCACCCATAGGCTCTTATGGCAATTCGCGCACAGACCTGATAATAAACGCCTTAACAACAACATTCGTTACAAACAGTCCTTATCTTATCAGCCACAACATCCGGCCCTTATCTTATCAACCACAACATCCGGTCCATTAGTTACAAGCAGTCCTTATCTTATCAACCGGAAACTGCAACATCCGCGACCGGAAACCGCATATCTTATCAACATCCGGCTCTAACCACAGGATGACCTTGGGAATACTTCCTGTCCCCGTACCGGCTATTATTATCTACTATTGTCTGTAAGGATTTGGATGTTCCTATCACGGATGTCACGGTGTAGGATTTCTTTTGCCCCATAGGTGATGCCAACGATCTCTGCTTGCAGAATAGTTGTATGGTTCTCTAGGGTATAGCTTGTGATAGGTCTATTTGTTGTGAGTAAATACCCGCTCCGGATCCTCTTTTGGTTTTAGAACCATCGGTGTAAATTCGGAGGGTTTCCCTACCCTTTACTCTCCCGGTTCCTCATTTTGTCGATATATTGAAAGGTCTATTGAAGACGTAGCAGGGTGGCAGATTGTCCGTTCCTTCCAAGGAAAATTGTTTTCTTGACAGCCTCCTCTAAGAGATGACAGTGTCTACCAACCATGCCACCTTTGTCCAACTGAGTTTAGGTGCAGTGCTGCCGCCGTGACCATCTCCTCTACGTATAAGTCGATTTCCACCATTTCTCATATACTTATTCTTAGAGAAATAACATAATTTACGCTTGGTTTGTTTCACCAAGCGTAAATTGGCTTATTTCTATATTACAAAATGCTTCACCATGAGTTGCATGAGAAATTAATTCAAGAAATACTTATTCTTGCTTCATTATCTTTACCTTTTTTAATCTTATAATATTTTTGACACATACCTGTATATAAATGTTTTATTGTTATTACTTATTACTTAATAATATAATGTCATTGAAATTTTAATAAGTGTAACAATTCTAGATTTGGTAACAGAAACACCAGAAGAATCAAATATACAGTGCCAATTTTGTAAGAATAACGGGGAGTGCCGCTGGAGGAGAAAGAAGTAATACTAAAAAATATTGTCCAAAAAATAAGGACTCAGGAACTTAATTTAATAAGTTTATTATGATTATTGTAGTAATTAGTTTGTACCATTTATGATTAAAAAGGTATTTAGATTTTGAATTGTTTGTTTAATTAAAACATTTAATCTAGAAGACACTGAAACCGAAAATTTAAACAAAGGCGATCCAGATTATTCAGGGTTGAAATAAAAGTTTAGTACCAACAATAATAGAAATTGCTTATTTCATTTTCATTCTAAAATACTAGTAGTAGTAGTAGTGTTTGGCTATCGACCACGTGGTCCTTCCGCCGTCTGATTTGTGTGTGTGTGTGTAAATGAGCTTGTTACTTTAAAGGATTGCCGCGTCACTCTAAAGCACCATTAATTGTATCCCAATGGTGAATGGTACCGGTCACCCATTCAACGGCTGACCCGAACGAACGTTGCGGCACGTTAGTTCGGGGCCGCAACCGAATGCGCCACCACCGGCGTGTCAAAATACTATTTTTCAATACTTAGAGTATTAAGAAATACACATAGTTATTAAAGTTAAATTTCACAAATTATTAAAGTTGATATGTTATAATAATTAATATTAATCATTATAAAAAAATTTCACCACCTATACGAGATAACTTAATTTAATTTAAATTTTAAACTGTCATATTTCACAATAAATTAACTTATTGTGGTATTTTTAGATGCTTAATTATCATTTGAAACAACAACAACAAATATTTCAAAATACTCAAGTGATTGCCAAACATGATAATACTCTAAATGCCTCTCAAATAAAATAGAATCATATGTGCATGAATTAATATTAAATCGTATATTAAGGCAAAATTCAAAAAAGCTTGGATTTTGATTGAGAATGTTTACAAGTCAATATTTGACACTTCCGACTACCACGGCAAGCTTTAAATAACTGGCCTGAAAATATTATTCTGGATTGCTATATTTTTCTAGACGTAAACCAAATTACTAGACTGTTTTACCGAAAGCAAATGATCCCACCTCAGAAGATTGCTAAAATTTTTAATTAATAATATAAGATCAATAAGAAACAATTTATTACACTTAGAAATATATCCGTTAATACATTTCATTTATCTTCATTGTAATAAAAGAGCTTTAGAAATAGACCAACATTCAGTTAAAAAATACAGAGTAGCTGATAGTATAGGTATAGTTTTATCAGCTATAAGTTGTCTAAAAGATGATATTTTAACGTTCATTTCATGAATAATATAAACCGAAAAACATACACATGAACACAATGTATATATATATATATATATATATATATATATATATATATATATACAGGGTGTCCCGTTAATGCGGGGAAATGGCTGGACCATAGATTCCTGAGGTCAAAATATGACGATTTAACGCAACTTATCTATATCCAAAAATTTACGGTTAAGACGGAATTTGGCTTCAAATTTTCAAAATTTTTTATTTCTTTTGTTTATAACAATTGAACGCTTTATTTGATTTGAATAAAATTAATTTTTAATAACTACCATAATATAATACATCATTTCAGTTATTATGACTATTATTGGTTAACAGGAAGTATAAGAAACAGTAGTACCACCACTTAAAAACTAAAATATTTTTTATTGATGGATCTAATAAAAACTAAAAAAATACTACTTGAAAGACCATTTAATTTAAAAACTTTTTCTTATCTTAATAATATTTAATATCTTTTACGGTTTTCCCACAAAAAAATAAAATATATATTTTTATCTAAAAAAAACAAAATCTAGTTTTTCATCGAATCGAAAATAAATGTTTTTCGTGGCCGCCTTTGTTTAAAAAATGTAAATTATGTATAATAATAATTATTTAGTGTCTTTTAACAATTAATTTTTAACTTTCTTATAGTTCATAAATATTCATATTTGGAACAAACAGATATCTTGTTTGTATTAGGATTTTGGAAAGAAAATTGTTTGAAAAATGTTAGATCTTGTTTTGATTTATTTTATTAATTGATATTATTTAATTTTTATTCAATTGAGTAAGTTTATTTACTTATTAATGAGTGCATAATGAGTATACTATATTCATATTTTATTTTTTTGTGCAAAAACAGTACAAGATATCAAAAACTAGTAAGAGTCAAAAAAGTTGTTAAATCTAATGCCCTTTGAAGTAAATTTTTTTGGATTTTATTGGATGCACCAATAAAAACATATTTTATTTTTAAGTGGTGGTACTACTGTTTTTCTATACTTCCTGTCAATCACTAATGACCACAATAACTGAAATGATGTATGATATTATGGTACTTATTAATAATAAATTTCATTCAAATCAAATAAAGCGTTCAATTGTTATAAACAAAAGAAATAAAAAAAATTGAAACTTTGAAGCCAAATTCCGGCTTAACCGTAAATTTTTGGATATAGATAAGTTGCGTTAAATCGTCATATTTTGACCCCAGGAATCTATGGTTCAGCCATTTCCCCGCATTAACGGGACACCCTGTATATATGTATGTATATATATATATATATATATACAGGGTGTCCCGTTAATGCGGGGAAATTGCTGGACCATAGATTTCAGGGGTCAAAATATGACGATTTAATGCAACTTATCTATATCCAAAAATTTACGGTTAAGCCGGAATTTGTTTATAACAATTGAACGCTTTATTTGATTTGAATGAAATTTATTAGTAATAAGTACCATAATATCATACATCATTTTAGTTATTTTGGCCATTAGTGATTGACAGGAAGTATAAAAAAACAGTAGTACCACCACTTAAAAACTAAAATATTTTTTTATTGGTGCATCCAATAAAATCCAAAATAATCTACTTGAAAGGGCATTAGATTTAAAAACTTTTTTGACTCTTACTTGTTTTTGATATCTTGTACTGTTTTTGCACAAAAAATAAAATATAAATATAGTATACTGGCTTTATAATGCGGAATTGTAGGTCATTTAATGATGTTAAAGTGCTAAGTCTTTTGTTTAAAACTTTTATTTTAAGTAAAATATTATATTGTGCTGTTATTTGGATGCCTATGTATGCAAAGTACATTAATATGTTGGAAAACATACAGAAAAAGATTCTCCGATATTTATACTTTATAAAACATGGAATATATAGCTTTTCTATTCCTTATTCGGATTTGTTGGCAGAATTTGATTTTATATCCGTCTTTAACAGACATATTTATATAGTTATAAGCTATTGATAATGAGTACATAGTACTCGAAATGTACATCTAGCAAAATAAAATCAAATTGTGAAGAAAGTGTAGTGTTTTTTATTTTCCAAGTATATTTATATAAGTTTATGCCATCTCTATAAATTAATTCATTTTAGTATTGATGATCAGAGAATACTAAGTATGTTTAATTTTAAAATTCCGCAATTATCAACGAGAAATTGTGAAAACTTCATGTACACAACTCCACGTGTAAATTATTACTTAAATTCACCCATTATAAGATTATCTCGCCTTTATAATAATTATTCAAGTACTTTGGACATATTTAATTCTTCTTTCTTTAAATTTAAAAGTGATCTTTTGACGCATTTGAAGACATCATCATAATGTAAATTTATGTTATATAAGATACATATTTGTTTTTTTGTTTAATTTAGGATTATCATGTTTAGTTTTAAGACTTAAACATCGTTTGTACTCGTTTTGTATGTATAGTAAACCCTTTAATTGGACAAATGTCTGTTGGGTTTTTGTAAATAAATAAATAAATAAATACTCATTATGCACTCATTAATAAGTAAATAAACTTACTCAATTGAATAAAAATTAAATAATATCAATTAAAAAAATAAATCAAAACAACATCTAACACTTTTCAAACAATTTTCTTTGCAAAATCCTAATACAAACAAGATATCTGTTTGTTCCAAATATGAATATTTATGAACTATAATAAAGTTAAAAATTAATTGTTAAAAGACACTAAATAATAATCATTATACATAATTTACATTTTTTAAACAAGGACGGTCACGAAAAATATTTATTTTCGATTCGATGAAAAACTAGATTTTATTTTTACTAGATAAAAAATATATATTTTATTTTTTTGTGGGAAAACCGTAAAAGATATCAAATATTATTAAGAGATGAAAAAGTTTTTAAATTAAATGGTCTTTCAAGTAGTGTTTTTTAGTTTTTATTAGATCCATCAATAAAAAAATATTGTAGTTTTTAAGTGGTGGTACTACTGTTTCTTATACTTTTTGTTAACGAATAATAGTCATAATAACTGAAATGATGTATTATATTATGGTAGTTATTAAAAATAAATTTCATTCAAATCAAATAAAGCGTTCAATTGTTATAAACAAATTCCGGCTTAAGCGTAAATTTTTGGATATAGATAAGTTACATTAAATCGTCATATTTTGACCCCAGCAATCTATGGTCCAGCAATTTTCCCGCATTAACGGGACACCCTGTATATATATTTATACAGGGTGTCCCGTTAATGCGGGGAAATGGCTGGACCATAGATTCCTGGGGTCAAAATATGATGATTTAACGCAACTTATCTATATCCAAAAAATTACGGTTAAGCCGGAATTTGGCTTCAAAGTTTTAAAAATTTTTATTACTTTTGTTTATAACAATTGATCGCTTTATTTGATTTGAATGAAATTTATTATTAATAAGTACCATAATATTATACATCATTTCAGTTATTGTGAACATTAGTGATTGACAGGAAGTATAAAAAACAGTAGCACCACCACTTAAAAACTAAAATATTTTTTTATTGGTGAATCCAATAAAATCCAAAAAAATCTATTTGAAAGGGCATTAGATTTAAAAACTTTTTTAACTCTTACTAGTTTTTGATATCTTGTACGGTTTTTGTACAAAAAAATAAAATATGAATATAGTATACTCATTATGCACTCATTAATAAGTAAATAAACTTACTCAATTGAATAAAAATTAAATAATATCAATTAATAAAATAAATCAAAACAACATCTAACACTTTTCAAACCATTTTCTTTGCAGAATCCTAACACAAACAAGATATCTGTGTGTTCCAAATATGAATATTTATGAACTATAATAAAGTTTAAAATTAATTGTTAAAAAACACTAAATAATAATTATTATACATAATTTACATTTTTTAAACAAAGACGGCCACGAAAAACATTTATTTTCGATTCGATGAAAAACTAGATTTTGTTTTTACTAGATAAAAAATATATATTTTATTTTTTTGTGAGAAAACCGTAAAAGATATCAAATATTATTAAGAGATGAAAAAGTTTTTAAATTAAATGGTCTTTCAAGCAGTATTTTTTTAGTTTTTATTAGTTCCACCAATAAAAAAATATTTTAGTTTTTAAGTGGTGGTACTACTGATTCTTATACTTCTTGTTAACCAATCATAATCATAATAACTGAAATGGTGTATTGTATTATGGTAGTTATTAAAAATAAATTTCATTCAAATCAAATAAAGCGTACAAGTAAAACGAGTACAAACGATGTTTAAGAGCAGAGTAGAACAGCCGGTTCTGCGCCAGGAATTATTCCCATAAGAATAGCATGTACGGCGCCAGCAAGTATTCCCATAGGATTAGCCGGTTCTGGGCCAGGAAGCATTCCCAAGGTCACCGGTTTCAGGTTTCCGGTTTCCGGTGTCAGGTTTCCGGTGTCAGGTTTCCGGTGTCAGGTTTCCGGTATCAGGTTTCCGGTTTCCGGTGTCAGGTTTCCGGTTGCGGACGTTGCGGTTTCCGGTGTCAGGTTTCCGGTATCAGGTTTCCGGTTTCCGGTTGCGGACGTTGCGGTTTCCGGTCGCCGGTTTTGCGGTTGATAAGGGTGGGAGTAGATATGACGTAACGTATGTTGATAAGATATAAATATTTCAGAGCTATATTATTCACCATTTTAAATTGAACCTTCAACGCATAACAATCATCATGTTTTCGTGCACGTTCTGCAAATCAACCTTTACTCATAAGTATAATTTGACAAAGCATGTCAAAAAGTATCATCCCCAAAACGGTGTTAAGCGGGTTGCCGACCTTCCACCAGCTGGGGCACCTCCCATGAAGAAGAACCGGTGCGACGCGTGCCAAGAGGAATTTGGGACTCCTCAACTTCTTACGGGGCATCTGAGATCTCAAAAACATCTAATCACGATTGCCCAACCCGACGAAGATGGCGTAAAGAGAATTGCTACTGCATTCCGTAACCGGATTGCCACTTACGTCATTGAAGCTGCAAATACTGCCGATATCCCGAAATTCTTAGAGGATTGTGAGGGGAGCTTTGTACGTTTGGTGAGTCGTCATCAGCATTCGACTCAAAAGGTTAATATCGAGCTGTTTGGCCATTATATCAAACCAGGAGACGAGGATCAGTCAGATCTAAAATCGTTTAACACCCGATTTGTGGTGGTAACCCCTACTGACGACCTGGTGGAGGTGTACGCAAAATTGTGCAATGTGGTGAAAACAAAGAGCGAAGAGTTCCAGGTAAGTTTGGATTTTTAATCACATAATTTTTATATTAAATGCTATTCTTAATTGTAGGAGCGGGATAGCGGGTGGGCCTTACTTAAGGTATCACACCTGGAGGTGAATATTAATAAATACACCCTCATCCGCGGCTCTTCTTATGTGGATCTTCCCCCATATATCAAGAAGAAGCATGCTTGCATCAACGTCAAAAACGAGGACGATGCATGCTTCGCCTGGGCGGTGACATCAGCACTCTACCCGGTTGATCGCAGGGACCACCCCCACCGCACGTCTTCTTACCCACATTATTCAACAGCATTAAATTTAACAGGTATGGAGCAGCCATTAAAACTTAAAGAAATCCCCAAATTTGAAATTTTAAATAATATTAGCATTAACGTGTACGGGCTAGAGTTTGATTCTGATAAGCATGTTCACGAGGTGGCAGGGCCGATTTATTTCACGAAAACAAAGCGGGATAGGCATGTTAACCTCCTTTACATTGAGGATGGAATTAAAGGCCACTATGTCTGGATAAAGAATTTATCCCGCTTTGTTTCATCTCAAGTGTCGAAACATGAGCATAAAAAATATTTATGTGATGGGTGTTTGACTTTCTTCTCCACGGAAATCGCCCTGCATAATCATTCCCAGCATGATTGTAATAAAGTTTATACAGTCATGCCCACCACCGATTTAATAAAAAATAAAAACGACGATATGGTACCCGGAAACATTTTATCATTTAATAATTATTGTTCTAAAATGCGGGTGCCTTTTACTGTTTACGCCGATTTCGAATCACTTCTCGTCCCGATTCAAACATGCCAGCCGGATCCAAACAAATCTTATACTTATTCGACACATGTTCATACTCCATATTCCTTCGCGTATTATATTAAATGTTCTTATAATTCAAATTTAGATAAATTTGTGACATATACTGGTTTGGACTGCCCCAGAGTATTTATGGAAAAATTGAGCGCTGATGCTAAATTAATTTATGAAAATCATCTGAAACCAATAATTCCAATGATTAAATTAATTTCGGGTGAACAGTACTTATTGGATTCAGCTAAAGAGTGCCATATTTGTGAAAAATTATTAAACGCTTGTGATAAGGTGGCGGATCATTGTCATTTAACTGGGAAATTTGTCGGAGCCGCCCACTCCAAATGTAATTTAAATTATAAAATTCCTAAATTTTTACCGATATTCTTTCACAATTTAAGTGGATATGATTCCCATTTATTTATTAAAGAGTTTGGTGTAGATAATGATAAAATTGATGTAATTCCCCAAAACAAGGAGAAATACATATCATTTTCTAAATCAATAAAAGTTGATAAATATACAGACAAGCGAGGAATTGATTGCGATATTTATTTAAAATTAAGATTTTTAGATTCGTTTAGATTTATGGCCTCGAGTTTGGACAAATTAGCTAAAAATTTAAAAGTGGATCAACTAAATACTGTTAGAAAACATTTCCCAGACGATCATCAGTTCAATTTAGTCACAAAGAAAGGTGTCTTTCCATATCAGTATATGGATTCCTTTTCCAAATTAACCGAATCGAAATTACCGTCCAAAAACCAATTTTTCAATACGCTGACAAACACAGATATTACCGCTGCAGACTATGAGCATGCGCAAAACGTGTGGTCAAAATTCAATTGTCAAAATTTAAGCGAATATTCAGATTTATATTTGAAAACAGATGTATTACTTTTGGTAGATATTTTTGAAAATTTCCGCGATGTGTGTTTAAAGGCGTATAATTTGGATCCGGCTCATTACTATACGGCACCCGGATTGTCGTGGGATGCTATGCTGAAATTGACGGACATTAAATTGGAATTACTGACAGACATTGGCATGCATCATTTTATACGTAAAGGGATAAGAGGTGGTATAAGTCAATGTTCTTTGCGACATGCAGTAGCCAATAATAAATACATGTTCGACTTTGACAAAACGAAACCCTCGACATATCTTACATACTGGGACGCAAACAATTTGTATGGGTGGGCAATGTCGCAATTGTTGCCGTATGCGGACTTTAAGTGGTTAAGCGCGTCCGAAATTGAAAATTTAAACGTATTAAATGTTCCCGATGATTCATCCACAGGATACATTTTAGAAGTGGATATTGAGTATCCAGAAAATGTTCACAATTTACACAACGATCTACCTTTTCTCGCAGAAAATATGGTGCCACCAAATTCAAAATTCACGCAAACTAAACTTATTCCAAATTTAAACAATAAATCCAAATATATAATTCATTATCGCAATTTGAAACAAGCACTAAGAAACGGATTAAAATTAATTCAAATTCACCGCGTAATTTCTTTCAAGCAGTCTGACTGGTTAAAGAGGTACATTGATTTAAACACTTCAATGAAGCAGGCCGCTCGAAACGATTTCGAAAAAGATTTCTTTAAATTAATGAATAATTCAGTTTTTGGAAAGACAATGGAAAACGTAGATAAACGTGTGGACGCCAAATTGGTGAATCATTGGGAGGATATTGGTAATCGTCGGGGCGCGGAAAGTTTAATAGCAAAATTAAATTTCAACTGTTGTTCAATTTTTACCGAAAACTTAGTAGCGATCCAATTGGATCGTTTGCGGGCTGTTTATAATAAACCGATTTACGTCGGGTTCTCAGTTTTAGATCTTAGTAAATTATTAATGTATGAATTTTATTATGGCTATTAAAAGTCTAAATATGGAGATAAGGTGAGATTGTGCTACATGGACACGGACAGTTTAACGCTACAATTTGAGACTGACGACATTTATAAGGATATGAAACAAGACTTGAATAAATTCGACACTAGTAATTTTGATTCTAATAATCAGTACGGCATCCCATTGCAAAACAAAGCTGTATTGGGCCTGATGAAGGATGAGAATGGGGGAATGGTTATGCAAGAGTTTGTCGGATTAAGAGCTAAAATGTATGCGAATAACGTGGAGGGGAAATGGTCTAAAAAGGCTAAAGGTGTTAAGAAAAATGTAGTGGCGAATGATTTAAGCGGTTCAGATTACTTAAGGTGTTTGAATGAGTCGGCCACAATCATTAAAAAACAGAACCTTTTTAGATCAATCAAACACGCAATTTATTCAAACACGCAAAATAAATTGGCTCTATCACCATTTGATGATAAGCGGTATATTTGTGAAAACAGAATCGACACTCTAGCCTAGGGACATAAAGATATAGTGGCAGCTCCATCTACCGACAATTAATTTATTTTTATTTATGTCTATTTTAAGAATGAATTGTATATGTATCATATTATCAACAGCATTCACATTATTTTTAATGTGGGCTCTATGTGTTTTTGTGGGGATAATAAAGGTTCCTGTAATGAACATACACTTTAAATAAAAAAACACTTGTAAAATAAAACAGTTTTTATTCTTTACCCTTTACATACTTGTATAATTTTTCAACATTTATAATGCTACACATACTTAATCTATTTTTGTGCACTTGACAACAATAGAAAGATTTTTTTAAATTAGGACAATCCACATCTAATTCTAAATCAATAACATTATCATAAAACTTTTTCAGGTAAGTGCATTTTTGACTTCCTTTAACATATACAATATCTGCAAACAGTTTTTTAAACAGCTTTGGTAATTCGCTCAGATCGCTTTCACCACTGTTGTAGGGGATTCCGTGATAATTTTTCTCCAACCACTTAACTTGTTTCTTTGAACCTGCGTTGAGGTCGCGAAACTGCATTGACGGTTTGAATACATATGCGAGTATATTTTTCCCATCATACGTAGCAGCAAGCTCCTTCGGAGTAAAGTCAGGGGTACAGAATTCTTGAATATCAATTAATAATATCTTTGGTGGTGGTGGGGATAAAATCCTTTTCAGGAAAATAGGTGTCAGTAAATTTTCGGCAACTCGGATACGCTTCTTGAATCGTAATCGGTCAGCAGCTTCTTGCATCCAATTTATATCATCATTATCCTCTTCCAACACATAAGTAAATGTCACCGGAATCAAATCAATGAAAACTTTTAGAGCCATTTTTAAATAATTTTTCTAACGATTCCAGATATCGGTGTATACTCGACAATTGAATCACTAAAAATGAGACAGTATGCGCGGGTATTATCTTTAAATATTTCAGATGCCTCCATCTCAATGCGCAGGTCCACGGCTGATGATTTTACACTTTCATTTTGCTTTGACACATCAAACACAAAAATCGCACAACTTTTAAATTCAATAAATGATAATAGTGGTCGACTCGGTTTATTGTAATAGCTTCGTTGAAAATTACAGTACATGTTATAGACAGTCAAGTAATCATCTCGATCAAAATCCAAATGTAGATTATCGTATGGGAAAGATTCAGAATTGAGATAAACTCTAATATTTTTAATTTTGCTATGATCAAACGTCGACGCGTCAGCGTTAGCCACACCTCTTTTATTTGTTTGAAAGGCTACAATTACATATCTTGGTTTCTCCAAACTACTTGAGGTTTTAACAGCCCATATATCATCTCTAGATTTTTTCAAGGTTGGTAATTCATGTAATTCCCATTTTCTGAATGGAATTAAAATATTTGTATCGTTTTTAATTTTCTCCATCATTTCCAGTTTTAATTCATCATTCAGTTGGATATGTGGTACGCGCCATTCAATTTTATTTAGTTTAAATTTAATTTGTGCATTCTCATCATTACACGTAAAACAATTTACATCAGTGGAAGATCTAAGTAAAATTATTACCCTTATTGTTACCCTTATTACCCTTATTGTTTTCCTTATTACCCTAATAAGGGTAACAATAAGGGTATTAAGGGTAACAATAAGGGTAATAAGGGTAACAATAAGGGTAATAAGGGTAACAATAAGGGTAATAAGGGTAACAATAAGGGTAATAAGGGTAACAATAAGGATAATAAGGGTAACAATAAGGGTAATAAGGGTAATAAGGGTAATAAGGGTAACAATAAGGGTAATAAGGGTAACAATAAGGGTAATAAGGGTAACAATAAGGGTAATAAGGGTAACAATAAAGGGTAATAAGGATCATCGTTTACCAGAAACCACCAACCGTAAAGATGTGGCGAAAATATTGAACATGGAACAATTGCCAATAAAAAATTATGGGGACTGGCACAATGAAAAAACAATTGATGATTTATCAGCTGTTATTAGAGCCAAGACCATATCTCTCAGAAACGAGACACCAAACAGTGCGGAGTCTGGAGGAGGGGGTGTTGATGAATTCGTTTACTTCTTATAATTGCGGAGATTTGTGTATAGAATTTTTATATAAATAAAGAAAATATTTTCAAGATAAGTCAGTCATGTCTCAGACCTTCACCTTACAAGGCACAAGCAGTGTACTCTCAACAAACTATTATCCCCCTATAGAACTTGATACAAATCGGCAGTGCTGTTTGGGGTTAATTGGGTTTCATACCTATAATTCAATACCAAATATTGAAGACGGTGTTAATAATAAATTTATTTACGGTGATAAAACAATAAACATACCTACGGGTTCATACGAGGTTACAGACATTGAAACTTATTTGCAAAAACAGCTGTTGGGTGATAAGAAAAAAGAGGAAGTTGATAAACTCTTATCGCTTAAACCTAATAATAACACCTTACAGTGTGAAATTAAAAGTATATTTGATATAGATTTTACCTCTGATAAAACTATTGGTAAATTATTGGGGTTTTCGGAGAAGCTACTAAAAGCCGGTCAACTACATACTTCAGATTTACCTGTGCAAATAATTAAAGTTGATTCAATAAGAATTGAGTGTAATATTACTTCAGGCGCCTATTACGACGATAAATTATCACATACATTGTTTGAATTTAGTCCATCAGTTGACCCCGGCTTCGCGATTAACATTGAACCAAAAAATATTTTATATCTACCGGTAAACACTAGAGATAGAATCGATAATATAACACTGAGAATTATCGATCAAGAAGGTGAATTGATTAATTTTAGAGGAGAGAATATTTTGATTAGACTCGAATTAAAAGCATGGGGATAGTTTTCGATAAAAAATATAAGACAACTTCAAATACCATCAGTATTAAACCATCACTCAACGAGGTGACACGTATTAATATCGCTAGATTGACATCTCTTGGTTATAAAATTAAAAGCTATGGAAAACGTTTTTGAACAAGTGCAATATGATGATCGCATCAGTAAATATCAACACCATACATATCAGCCCAGAACCACAAATTTTGAAAATAACGATGAAATTCGAATAACAATTCAAAATCAAGACATTTATACCTGCCCCGGAAACAGTTATATTTACTTAAGTGGTGAAGTTGACCACAAACTCGCTCAAGGTAAAAAGTTTGAGTTGATTACAAATGCATTCGCCTTTCTGTTTGAAGAAATTAGATTTGAATTAAATGGAGTCGAAATTGATCGAACCTGCGACTTGGGAATCGCTAGTACTTTAAAAGGTTTGCTATCCTATCATGATTTTCAGGACATGAAAGAATTGGGAATAGCAGGATGGGCCAAAACGGGGCACATTAAAACATATTTTACTAATAAAGCATTTTATGCTTTGATTCCACTAAAATGTTTATTGGGATTTGCAGAAGATTATCAAAAGCTAATTATTAATGTTAAACAGGAATTGATTTTACTTAGATCTTCCACTGATGTAAATTGTTTTACGTGTAATGATGAGAATGCACAAATTAAATTTAAACTAAATAAAATTGAATGGCGAGTACCACATATCCAACTGAATGATGAATTAAAACTGGAAATGATGGAGAAAATTAAAAACGATACAAATATTTTAATTCCATTCAGAAAATGGGAATTACATGAATTACCAACCTTGAAAAAATCTAGAGATGGTATATGGGCTGTTAAAACCTCAAGTAGTTTGGAGAAACCAAGATATGTAATTATAGCCTTTCAAACAAATAAAAGAGGTGTGGCTAACGCTGACGCGTCGACGTTTGATCATAGCAAAATTAAAAATATTAGAGTTTATCTCAATTCTGAATCTTTCCCATACGATAATCTACATTTGGATTTTGATCGAGATGATTACTTGACTGTCTATAATATGTACTGTAATTTTCAACGAAGCTATTACAATAAACCGAGTCGACCACTATTATCATTTATTGAATTTAAAAGTTGTGCGATTTTTGTGTTTGATGTGTCAAAGCAAAATGAAAGTGTAAAATCATCAGCCGTGGACCTGCGCATTGAGATGGAGGCATCTGAAATATTTAAAGATAATACCCGCGCATACTGTCTCATTTTTAGTGATTCAATTGTCGAGTATACACCGATATTTGGAATCGTTAGAAAAATTATTTAAAAATGGCTCTAAAAGTTTTCATTGATTTGATTCCGGTGACATTTACTTATGTGTTGGAAGAGGATAATGATGATATAAATTGGATGCAAGAAGCTGCTGACCGATTACGATTCAAGAAGCGTATCCGAGTTGCCGAAAATTTACTGACACCTATTTTCCTGAAAAGGATTACATCCCCACCACCACCAAAGATATTATTAATTGATATTCAAGGATTCTGTACCCCTGACTTTACTCCGAAGGAGCTTGCTGCTACGTATGATGGGAAAAATATACTCGCATATGTATTCAAACCGTCAATGCAGTTTCGCGACCTCAACGCAGGTTCAAAGAAACAAGTTAAGTGGTTGGAGAAAAATTATCACGGAATCCCCTACAACAGTGGTGAAAGCGATCTGAGCGAATTATCAAAGCTGTTTAAAAAACTGTTTGCAGATATTGTATATGTTAAAGGAAGTCAAAAATGCACTTACCTGAAAAAGTTTTATGATAATGTTATTGATTTAGAATTAGATGTGGATTGTCCTAATTTAAAAAAATCTTTCTATTGTTGTCAAGTGCACAAAAATAGATTAAGTATGTGTAGCATTATAAATGTTGAAAAATTATACAAGTATGTAAAGGGTAAAGAATAAAAACTGTTTTATTTTACAAGTGTTTTTTTATTTAAAGTGTATGTTCATTACAGGAACCTTTATTATCCCCGCAAAAACACATAGAGCCCACATTAAAAATAATGTGAATGCTGTTGATAATATGATACATATACAATTCATTCTTAAAATAGACATAAATAAAAATAAATTAATTGTCGGTAGATGGAGCTGCCACTATATCTTTATGTCCCCAGGCTAGAGTGTCGATTCTGTTTTCACAAATATACCGCTTATCATCAAATGGTGATAGAGCCAATTTATTTTGCGTGTTTGAATAAATTGCGTGTTTGATTGATCTAAAAAGGTTCTGTTTTTTAATGATTGTGGCCGACTCATTCAAACACCTTAAGTAATCTGAACCGCTTAAATCATTCGCCACTACATTTTTCTTAACACCTTTAGCCTTTTTAGACCATTTCCCCTCCACGTTATTCGCATACATTTTAGCTCTTAATCCGACAAACTCTTGCATAACCATTCCCCCATTCTCATCCTTCATCAGGCCCAATACAGCTTTGTTTTGCAATGGGATGCCGTACTGATTATTAGAATCAAAATTACTAGTGTCGAATTTATTCAAGTCTTGTTTCATATCCTTATAAATGTCGTCAGTCTCAAATTGTAGCGTTAAACTGTCCGTGTCCATGTAGCACAATCTCACCTTATCTCCATATTTAGACTTTTAATAGCCATAATAAAATTCATACATTAATAATTTACTAAGATCTAAAACTGAGAACCCGACGTAAATCGGTTTATTATAAACAGCCCGCAAACGATCCAATTGGATCGCTACTAAGTTTTCGGTAAAAATTGAACAACAGTTGAAATTTAATTTTGCTATTAAACTTTCCGCGCCCCGACGATTACCAATATCCTCCCAATGATTCACCAATTTGGCGTCCACACGTTTATCTACGTTTTCCATTGTCTTTCCAAAAACTGAATTATTCATTAATTTAAAGAAATCTTTTTCGAAATCGTTTCGAGCGGCCTGCTTCATTGAAGTGTTTAAATCAATGTACCTCTTTAACCAGTCAGACTGCTTGAAAGAAATTACGCGGTGAATTTGAATTAATTTTAATCCGTTTCTTAGTGCTTGTTTCAAATTGCGATAATGAATTATATATTTGGATTTATTGTTTAAATTTGGAATAAGTTTAGTTTGCGTGAATTTTGAATTTGGTGGCACCATATTTTCTGCGAGAAAAGGTAGATCGTTGTGTAAATTGTGAACATTTTCTGGATACTCAATATCCACTTCTAAAATGTATCCTGTGGATGAATCATCGGGAACATTTAATACGTTTAAATTTTCAATTTCGGACGCGCTTAACCACTTAAAGTCCGCATACGGCAACAATTGCGACATTGCCCACCCATACAAATTGTTTGCGTCCCAGTATGTAAGATATGTCGAGGGTTTCGTTTTGTCAAAGTCGAACATGTATTTATTATTGGCTACTGCATGTCGCAAAGAACATTGACTTATACCACCTCTTATCCCTTTACGTATAAAATGATGCATGTCAATGTCTGTCAGTAATTCCAATTTAATGTCCGTCAATTTCAGCATAGCATCCCACGACAATCCGGGTGCCGTATAGTAATGAGCCGGATCCAAATTATACGCCTTTAAACACACATCGCGGAAATTTTCAAAAATATCTACCAAAAGTAATACATCTGTTTTCAAATATAAATCTGAATATTCGCTTAAATTTTGACAATTGAATTTTGACCACACGTTTTGCGCATGCCCATAGTCTGCAGCGGTAATATCTGTGTTTGTCAGCGTATTGAAAAATTGGTTTTTGGACGGTAATTTCGATTCGGTTAATTTGGAAAAGGAATCCATATACTGATATTGTCGCGTGGGGGTCGTCGCGACTTCGAGATCAAAGGCAAAAGGATTTACTGACTAATTATTATTAGGGAATGGAAGGTTACTTACTTGAAAACAAACTTTCAACTGAACTATTTATTACTACACTTAACTAGAACTAGATGTTGGGGCAACCTCTTTGCTTGCAAGCTAATTCGCGACTGTCTGTCCCCAGCGGCCCCACGGATCTTCCTCGATTCCCCTAATCAGCATAAAAATTACTTATTAACAATTATCGAGGAAGTCCTTGAATTCCGCTGAGCACGGGCGTACATACTCGCGGACAGGGAGCGACATGATATTTCCTGTCTCAAATATCCCCTGTCCGCGACATTACTCCCCCTTCAGTAAATCGGTGCCCCAACGATTACACAACTACCTTAGCCTAACCTAACCTATAGTACTTAGGGTCTCTAGAGTCCACACTACACCATCACTTGTGAGTCTATCCAGTCTTGATGTGTTCGAGGCTGACCTCTTACTAGGAGACAAGTTGAGTTGGTCAAGCATCTTAGCAGGTGACTGTTTTCCGTGAGCTGCTTGGTGGAGCATTTATGGTACTGGCCTCCCAACGACTTGCCAACCTGGCCCCCTTGGTTAGAGTACAGATATGGTGCTTCATTGGTGGATTTACTTCTAATTTTCCAGGTCAGGATCGTGGTACATGCTTTGTTCCTGGCTACTGCACTGCGGGGCACATTAGTTTGTCTGCGTTGCGTTGGATTTGGTTTGGGCCAGCTGCATCCATTAATGTAAGCTGCACTCTTTGCTTGCTGTCATCTTGGTGCGCCAATTGTGTTGTGACGATTCAACTTGCTCCTTTCAGATGTCGCCTCCCATCCTCCAGGTCCTTGGTATCTCGGCAGTGTGGGTAGTGTAACGGCTGCAAAAATACATATCGGCAGATTTCTTTCGTAATAAAAATAAATTGAAGTATAATACACTTTTAACTTACACCTACATTACTAATAATAATAAAATTACTCCTAAGGCTTTACTTCTAACTTTCCTAAATAAGTATCCTACTTGCTATTCTATTTACCTACTACCAATACTAAACTAAAATTATATCGAAGTACAATGATCAATTATTATTATTATTGCATGATTTCTCTATGGTGCCAATTACAACTTTATTTTTATTCTTACCCCTATTATCATTCATTTGAATTTTATTAAATTCTTCATTTACCGTATTTGTCCCCAACAAATCTCAACTGAGTCAATTTTCTGACTATAACTAATAAGTTAACTAAATTTGAGACCGTATGTTTGCGCCATATTCGCCCTACATTCACACATGTCAACTCTCGATACAATCAACATAATAGTAATCATCATCATTTAATCATTTCTCGTTTGGATCGCCCTTAGACTGGTACCGCCTACCTAACGTCTAGCGAAAATGTGGAGTCGCTGGATCAAGTAATACGGTACGGCACCGTTAACGTACACTTAACTCCCATTTCCTACAATATTTGCAGGTAATTCGCTCCAGCAGCGACGGGATCCATCCCTGTGGTATCCTTTCATAGGCCCCAAATATTACAATTAAACTTAATACTAAACTAAAATTATTAATATAATTTTCATTTACACTCACAATCATTCTCTCGTACATCAGTATTTGTTTGCATGTTGGGCCAATACTTAGCAAAAATAGGGTTAACTTTTACATTTCCGTCTCTGTTACGCGTATGTCTTGTTCTAATTCATTATTATTAAATCTGACATTGAAACCATTGATCACGCCTCTTAAGGAGGAATGCTTTCTCTACTCCAGTCATTAAACGGGGACCATTTCACTTTGAAAAATTTTAATAGAAATTTTAAAAACATCAATTCCGTCGTCAAAATGAACGGAAAGTATTTATCACTTGGGGTGTACAGGATGTTTACAAGGATCTTGGAGGGTAATATGGCAGGGTAGATAACTCTATTTTTCATTAGTTGAATAGAATTAACTGTTCTTTTCACTTCAATTTCTGAATCTGTAGGTAACAATATTAATGTGGACATTATTTCTGTTATGCTGACACCGAAAGGTAAAAGGTATTTAGAATTTTAAAAAATATTTCTGTTACTCGGGCTTCAATTTCAAAATTGTGCATAACATTTCTTTCGAACTCTACTACCTGAAGGGACAAGTTATTTATAGACTGTTTAATTTGACTGTATTGATTTTTTTTTAAATGAGGTGTTAACGGATTGAATTGTTTTAGTAATTAAAAATGTGAATTTTGTATTCTGTCCTCATCAGACAAGGAAGAGCTGTGAGAAATTACCTGTTCTGTAGGCTCCTATTTCCAGGGTGTTAGATATATTCTTGCAGATCTTCTCCACCTCCCCTAGGACGTATGTTCCGCTTTGAACTCGAGGCCAAACTCTGCAACGTCCGCGACTCGCCATTTGCAATTATTAATTTATCATCTCTTCTTTCCTCGAAAGCGGTCCCGTCATAATTGGCTCCATGGGTAAGGTGCCGAAGTAAAATCACCAAACATACTAATTCGTCAAGATATTGGACCATTGTACTCTATCTAAAACTAAATTTAATTAATATCCTATTCCTTATAAATTATTACCCTAGATTCCTATAAAGTAAACATATAATTAAGTAAATTAACTTATTAATTAATTACCCTTTATCGCAAATTCAATCAGATATTTTTTCATCGAATGGTTGATAGTAAGGTGCTATTCGTGATACGTGCACCACGTCTGTTTTGGCGTTCGCCGTCCGACCCATTTGAACGAGGTAGTCGACCTCTCCCCTCCTCTCAAGAATTTTATAAGGGCCGAACCACTTTAGTAACAGTTTTTCACTGCGACCAACTTTCCTTACAGGTGTAAAAACTTTGACTATGTCTCCTACTTCGTACTCCCTTTCAGTGTGTTTACTATCGTACCTGACTTTTTCTTTTTGTTGTTTTGAATGAATGTTTTCCACGGCGACAGCTCTCGCGTTTAGGATTTTGTTTCGGAATTCTTCCACAGTTTCATCCGTTGTTTCTTGTAATAATTGTGCTTCGGTTGGTAGGGTGGGGTCCCTTCCATATAACAAAAAAAATGGTGAATAATTTGTTGTTTCTTGTACTGCCGTATTGTAGGCGAATGCAATGTGCGAAATGTAGTTGCACCAGTCAGTTTGTTTGGTATTCACAAACTTGCTCAATATGTCTACGATAGTTTTATTTAGTCTCTCTGTTAGACCGTTACAATTAGGGTGATAACTCGTGGTAAGGTTACTCCTTATACCCATAATGTTCTGGAGGCTTGCAATCATTTCCGATTTAAAAACTTGACCTCTATCTGATAGAATTCTCCTTGGGCATCCATGACGACATATGATATTTTCCATCAAAAATTTGGCTACTGACCCCGCTTTACCGTCCTTTATTGCCGCGATCTCTGCGTACCTCGTTGCGTAGTCGGTTGCCACAATAATCATAGTTTTTCCCGATATGCTCCTCCTAAAGGGTCCTAGTAGGTCAATTCCGATTAAATCAAATGGTTTCCCTACTTTGATTGGTTGCAGTAAGCCGAGAGGTTTCCTATTTTCCATACCTTTTCTTGCTTGACAATCTGGGCAGCCACGGACGAATTTAATTATGTCATTTCTCATGCCGTCCCAAAAATATCTTGTTGCTACTCGATTCAGTGTTTTTGTGACGCCAAAATGTCCAGCCATGGGTTCAGAATGGTTGCTATAGAGGATGTCAAATTTTAAATGACTTGGGATACAGAGCAGGTGTTTATTTCCTGATAATGCGGAATTTTTCTTATATAATGCACCGGTTTCTATCACATAATTACGAGCTCTTCTTCGCATCGCGGGCGTACCGAGAGTATTGGAGGGATCTAATATGATATTGATTATTTCTTGTAATTTATCATCCTGCTTTTGCTCCTTTATGATATCATCTGCACTTAATAGATATGTTGGAAGTTCGTTTGGCATTTCCTCATCAGCTGTTGTTGCTGTTTTGACGGGATGTCTAGACAAACAGTCTGCGTCCTTGTGCGCTGTACCATTTTTATGCACAACTGTGTAATTATACTCCGACAATTTAATCGCCCACCTCTCTAGTTTTCCAGTAGGATCCCGATAATATTTTAACCAGCATAGTGCATGATGATCCGTTACTATCGTGATGTGCCGCCCATGAACTAAGTGTCTTAAGTTACCGAGACTCCAAACAACCGCCAGCGCTTCCAGTTCGGAAATAGTGTAATTTTTTTCAGCCTTTGTTAGGGTTCGGCTAATAAATGCTACTGGGTGTTTACCTTCATACTTTTCTTGCAGTAGGATTGCACCAATTCCGTATCCGCAGGCGTCTGTTCTTAATTCGACATCTTTCGATGGGTCGAAGTGAATTAAAACGGGAGCAGATGACAATGCATTTTTTTAAATTATCAAACGATGTTTGTTGAGACACATCCCAAACAAAACCTCCCTTTTTTGTTGCGTTATGCAGGGGTTGAGCAATCATTGAATAATTTCGAATAAATTTCCTGTAAAAATTGCATGTACCCAAAAAACTTTGAACGTCTTTTGTGTTTGTGGGAACTGGGAATTTTTCGATTGCAGCTATTTTTTCAGGGTCAGTTTTAATTCCTTCTTCGTTAATTACGAATCCGAGCACTTTAATTTCCTTCTCCAATAAGATGCATTTAGAGGGTTTTAATTTTAAATTCGCTTGTCGGAGTCTCTCAAAAATGTTTTTTAATTTAACTATATGATCTTCAAATGTTTCGCTAAAAACGATGAGGTCATCTAAATAAATTAGTACGTCCTTCCATTTAAGTCCGTGAAAAACAATATCGGCCAACGCTTGAAATGTTGCTGGCGCGTTACATAATCCAAACGGTAGCACGTTGAATTCGTATAGGCCATTATGGGTACAAAACGCTGTCAGTTCTTTGCTTTCTTCTTTAACACCCACTTGCCAGTAACCGCTTAATAAATCCAGCGTAGAAAAATATTTGCTCTTGCCAAATGAGTTTAGGACGTCTTCAATTAACGGTAAAGGGTAGTTATTTTTCTTAGTCACAGAATTTAATTTTCGGTAGTCTACGCAAAATCTCCAAGAGTTGTCTTTTTTCTTCACTAATACAACAGGCGAAGACCATGGCGATTTGCTAGGCCTTATAATATTATTTTGCAGCATTTCCTCGATTTGATTTTCAATAACCTGTTTTTCTTTGTAAGATGTCCGGTACGGTTTACATTTTATAGGTGTCGTCCCTGGGTTTAGTTCGATCTCATGTACTTGAAGGGTTGTAAAGCCTAGGTCGTCATTGTCGTCGGCGAATACGTCGGAAAATTCAGCGATTAATTCATTGACTACGCCCATTTGATGAATTGATAAGTGGCCTGTTGGTATACGTTGGTTTTCTGAGATATTTCCATTTAGATCATCCGCTAGAGTAAACACGTTGTTGATTTCATTGCCTTCTTGCAAGAATCCTATGGTGGATCCTTCCAGAAGTCTCGTATCAACGAATGCATGCGATTTTATTTTAATTTTAACAACGTTGTTTGTTGAATCTGCAATCTCAATTAACTCTAAGTTTTTAGGGTTTAAAAACTGGTAATTAGGACGCAGTGTTGTTTTCCCTGGGCTAGTGGGTAGTTTTGCAAAACTGGTGATGCACTGCCCTGCTTCCACGATTAGTGTTTCAGTGAGCGTAGCTTTAATTTCTTGAGTAGGGTGATGATCGACGTCAATTTGCATAAGCTCTTGGATATCCCGGTTTAATTGTTCAATGTATTCATTTTGTTTGTTTACTTCTTTTTTCCTATCATTAAAAACTAATGACTTATCAACGTAATTTATCACGGCGCCATGTTTTTTTAGAAAATTATTGCCTAAAATAAGTGGTTTCGGAACATTTTTTAATACAAGGGCTGTACAGTGGGTTTTTAAATTTTCTACCGTGACTGTAAATGATGCTTCTCCTAATGCGTGTGTAATATTGTTATCCGCCGTACGTAATAAGTGCTTGTTTGCTTTGGTTCGTTTAAATTTTCCTGCAAGTTTTTCTGATATTATGTTTTGACAAGACCCTGTGTCGATTACAATTTCCGTTGTTACATCATTAATTTTTCCGAATGTTGTTAGTATATCTGATTTGGTGTGGTACGAATTTGCGTTGTAAAAGGCGGCACTGGGCAATTTTAGTGACGCCTCTCTTCGTTTGGGTAGCCTCTGTTGTAGGAATTATTACCGGGAAGTGGTGTAGGTGCCATACATGATCGTGCGGTGTGTCCAGGTTTCTGACATCGAAAGCAAATTGGTCTACCATTGGTGGTCCTCGATAATTGCCGATGAGTGTTGTTTTTTCCGTTGCGCCGCGGTAATTGAAAATGCGGATTTAAAGCGTTATTTATCGGAGGGTGATTGTTGGGGTGATAATGGGAATTTTCTATTGCATTTTGTGTTTGCGAATTATTGGTCGGAAATATGTACGGGTTATGAAAAGGGTGTGTAGGTATGCTAGCATGCGTGTTGTAGGTATGGTGGGGGACGAGGGGATCAGGTTGTTGCAGAAAAGGATTCGAATTTTGAATAAAGGGGTTGCAACCGTATGATAATCTTGCAGTTAGTGCCGCTTTCTGAATGTCGCTCATTTTTAATACTACTTCTTTTAATTTCGCTTTGGTCATACGAGACGAACGTAGCTCTACATATTTTTCTAAGTAGATGGGATGCAGTCCGGCCAAAAAATATTCGATTAATCTTTCGTCGCTGACCTGTCCTAACTCTTCGCATAATCTACTCACATCATAGTAGTACATTTTAATGTCTTCGTTAATACCCTGTTTCCGACAAGCTAATTTTAATTTAATATCACCCATTGGATCGTCTCCCCCAAACTCTGCAATAAAAGCAGCTTTGACATCCTCCCATGTTTTATCAAAGTTTATTGGTTGTGTCCTAAATTTTGCGTACCAAAAACATGCTTCGTTTGTGAGGAAAGAGCCGAAAAAGTGAAGCCGTTATTTGTCATCCCATCCATTTGAAAACGAGGCTTGTTCAAAAAGACGAAGAAATGATATAACGTTGTGAGTCGCGGGGTCAAATGTTGGGGGTGTTGTGAATTTCGGTTGTGCGGGCGTGAGAGAGGTAAGATTTGCGTCATAAATTGTCGAGTTGGCCATTTTTTGTGATGATATTGTTGTATGCTCCCGGAGTTGGTTTACACTTTTTGGAAATTCGGCGGTCGCTGTGATGTCCTGGGCTACGAATTGAGGTGGGTGGATTTTTGTCGTATTTAAATCGTCACTCGAAATAATTGATTCTGCCGACTGCGTTTCGGACATAGACCAATTGTCGATGTTTTCCTGAATAAATACGATTGATTCTAATGGTTGATTGTAGCCCGTTTTTAAAATAGCCGATGTATTGTTATGAATTTTCTGTTCTTCGGGTACGGATTTAGTGGGCGTACGCGCGGTTTTATTACTACCGGTAAATACTTCGCCAGCGTTTGTATCAAAAATTTCGGTACTTCTGGTAGTCGGGCGAAATACAGCGAATTCCTGATCGAATATTTGTGCTTGATAGCGAGTGTTGTAATTTGGCTTCTTTTTAGACATTTGAGTCCGAGTTAATGCATTGCATTTAATTTACACATAGTTCGCAAGGTCGAGGGTTTCGTCTTACAATTATAACACTCGTTAACACTCACAGCATGCACGTATTTATTACATTAACGTTTCCTATTGCCCTTGACCTCAATTAATTAAATTCTACTTAAATTATTATTTTTCTACAACTCATTAAATATTAAACTAAAATTAAACGGGTTTGGCGCCTCCACCACATGTCGCGTGGGGGTCGTCGCGACGTCGAGATCAAAGGCAAAAGGATTTACTGACTAATTATTATTAGGGAATGGAAGGTTACTTACTTGAAAACAAACTTTCAACTGAACTATTTATTACTACACTTAACTAGAACTAGATGTTGGGGCAACCTCTTTGCTTGCAAGCTAATTCGCGACTGTCTGTCCCCAGCGGCCCCACGGATCTTCCTCGATTCCCCTAATCAGCATAAAAATTACTTATTAACAATTATCGAGGAAGTCCTTGAATTCCGCTGAGCACGGGCGTACATACTCGCGGACAGGGAGCGACATGATATTTCCTGTCTCAAATATCCCCTGTCCGCGACAATATGGAAAGACACCTTTCTTTGTGACTAAATTGAACTGATGATCGTCTGGGAAATGTTTTCTAACAGTATTTAGTTGATCCACTTTTAAATTTTTAGCTAATTTGTCCAAACTCGAGGCCATAAATCTAAACGAATCTAAAAATCTTAATTTTAAATAAATATCGCAATCAATTCCTCGCTTGTCTGTATATTTATCAACTTTTATTGATTTAGAAAATGATATGTATTTCTCCTTGTTTTGGGGAATTACATCAATTTTATCATTATCTAAACCAAACTCTTTAATAAATAAATGGGAATCATATCCACTTAAATTGTGAAAGAATATCGGTAAAAATTTAGGAATTTTATAATTTAAATTACATTTGGAGTGGGCGGCTCCGACAAATTTCCCAGTTAGATGACAATGATCCTCCACCTTATCACAAGCGTTTAATAATTTTTCACAAATATGGCACTCTTTAGCTGAATCAAATAAGTACTGTTCACCCGGAGTTAATTTAATCATTGGAATTATTGGTTTCAGATGATTTTCATAAATTAATTTAGCATCAGCGCTCAATTTTTCCATAAATACTCTGGGGCAGTCCAAACCAGTATATGTCACAAATTTATCTAAATTTGAATTATAAGAACATTTAATATAATACGCGAAGGAATATGGAGTATGAACATGTGTCGAATAAGTATAAGATTTGTTTGGATCCGGCTGGCATGTTTGAATCGGGACGAGAAGTGATTCGAAATCGGCGTAAACAGTAAAAGGCACCCGCATTTTAGAACAATAATTATTAAATGATAAAATGTTTCCGGGTACCATATCGTCGTTTTTATTTTTTATTAAATCGGTGGTGGGCATGACTGTATAAACTTTATTACAATCATGCTGGGAATGATTATGCAGGGCGATTTCCGTGGAGAAGAAAGTCAAACACCCATCACATAAATATTTTTTATGCTCATGTTTCGACACTTGAGATGAAACAAAGCGGGATAAATTCTTTATCCAGACATAGTGGCCTTTAATTCCATCCTCAATGTAAAGGAGGTTAACATGCCTATCCCGCTTTGTTTTCGTGAAATAAATCGGCCCTGCCACCTCGTGAACATGCTTATCAGAATCAAACTCTAGCCCGTACACGTTAATGCTAATATTATTTAAAATTTCAAATTTGGGGATTTCTTTAAGTTTTAATGGCTGCTCCATACCTGTTAAATTTAATGCTGTTGAATAATGTGGGTAAGAAGACGTGCGGTGGGGGTGGTCCCTGCGATCAACCGGGTAGAGTGCTGATGTCACCGCCCAGGCGAAGCATGCATCGTCCTCGTTTTTGACGTTGATGCAAGCATGCTTCTTCTTGATATATGGGGGAAGATCCACATAAGAAGAGCCGCGGATGAGGGTGTATTTATTAATATTCACCTCCAGGTGTGATACCTTAAGTAAGGCCCACCCGCTGTCCCGCTCCTACAATTAAGAATAGCATTTAATATAAAAATTATGTGATTAAAAATCCAAACTTACCTGGAACTCTTCGCTCTTTGTTTTCACCACATTGCACAATTTTGCGTACACCTCCACCAGGTCGTCAGTAGGGGTTACCACCACAAATCGGGTGTTAAACGATTTTAGATCTGACTGATCCTCGTCTCCTGGTTTGATATAATGGCCAAACAGCTCGATATTAACCTTTTGAGTCGAATGCTGATGACGACTCACCAAACGTACAAAGCTCCCCTCACAATCCTCTAAGAATTTCGGGATATCGGCAGTATTTGCAGCTTCAATGAAGTAAACCAAATGCGTCATGTTGACAGAATATACACATTATTTATACATATTGAAATATTCATTAATTTAATGGAAATAGTATTTCATTAAAGTAACAAATGAGCTTAAAAGCTGAATAATAGCCGCCGGAAGAACATCAACGATGGATTCTTCGCGAGAATAGGCTGAATGGGTCAGAGTGGAAGAACATTTCGAAGAAATGAACTCCGCCCGGGTCTCTTCAATTTAAATTACAGTAATAATATTTATAATAGTATGTATTTTAGATTAATTTTTTGAAGAGAAACAAAGCAAATAATAAATAAATAAATAAATAAGTGGCAATCCGGTTACGGAATGCAGTAGCAATTCTCTTTACGCCATCTTCGTCGGGTTGGGCAATCGTGATTAGATGTTTTTGAGATCTCAGAAGCCCCGTAAGAAGTTGAGGAGTCCCAAATTCCTCTTGGCACGCGTCGCACCGGTTCTTCTTCATGGGAGGTGCCCCAGCTGGTGGAAGGTCGGCAACCCGCTTAACACCGTTTTGGGGATGATACTTTTTGACATGCTTTGTCAAATTATACTTATGAGTAAAGGTTGATTTGCACGAAAACATGATGATTGTTATGCGTTGAAGGTTCAATTTAAAATGGTGAATAATATAGCTCTGAAATATTTATATCTTATCAACATACGTTACGTCATATCTACTCCCACCCTTATCAACCGCAAAACCGGCGACCGGAAACCGCAACGTCCGCAACCGGAAACCGGAAACCTGATACCGGAAACCTGATACCGGAAACCTGACACCGGAAACCGCAACGTCCGCAACCGGAAACCTGACACCGGAAACCTGACACTGGAAACCTGACACCGGAAACCGGAAACCTGATACCGGAAACCTGACACCGGAAACCTGACACCGGAAACCTGACACCGGAAACCGGAAACCTGAAACCGGTGACCTTGGGAATGCTTCCTGGCCCAGAACCGGCTAATCCTATGGGAATACTTGCTGGCGCCGTACATGCTATTCTTATGGGAATAATTCCTGGCGCAGAACCGGCTGTTCTACTCTACTTTTAAGTCTTAAAACTAAACATGATATTTTTTTAATTGATATTATTTAATTTTTATTCAATTGAGTAAGTTTATTTACTTATTAATGAGTGCATAATGGGTATCTATTTATTTATTTATTTACAAAAACCCAACAGACATTTGTCCAATTAAAGGGTTTACTAAACATACAAAACGAGTACAAACGATGTTTAAGTCTTAAAACTAAACATGATAATCCTAAATTAAACAAAAAAACAAATATGTATCTTATATAACATAAATTTACATTATGATGATGTCTTCAAATGCGTCAAAAGATCACTTTTAACAATTAATTTTTAACTTTATTATAGTTCATAAATATTCATATTTGGAACAAACAGATATCTTGTTTGTTTTAGGATTTTGCAAAGAAAATTGTTTGAAAAGTGTTAGATGTTGTTTTGATTTATTTTTTTAATTGATATTATTTAATTTTTATTCAATTGAGTAAGTTTATTTACTTATTAATGAGTGCATAATGAGTATTTATTTATTTATTTATTTATTTACAAAAACCCAACAGACATTTGTCCAATTAAAGGGTTTACTATACATACAAAACGAGTACAAACGATGTTTAAGTCTTAAAACTAAACATGATAATCCTAAATTAAACAAAAAAAAACAAATATGTATCTTATATAACATAAATTTACATTATGATGATGTCTTCAAATGCGTCAAAAGATCACTTTTAAATTTAAAGAAAGAAGAATTAAATATGTCCAAAGTACTTGAATAATTATTATAAAGGCGAGATAATCTTATAATGGGTGAATTTAAGTAATAATTTACACGTGGAGTTGTGTACATGAAGTTTTCACAATTTCTCGTTGATAATTGCGGAATTTTAAAATTAAACATACTTAGTATTCTCTGATCATCAATACTAAAATGAATTAATTTATAGAGATGGCATAAACTTATATAAATGTGTCTGTTAAAGACGGATATAAAATCAAATTCTGCCAACAAATCCGAATAAGGAATAGAAAAGCTATATATTCCATGTTTTATAAAGTATAAATATCGGAGAATCTTTTTCTGTATGTTTTCCAACATATTAATGTACTTTGCATACATAGGCATCCAAATAACAGCACAATATAATATTTTACTTAAAATAAAAGTTTTAAACAAAAGACTTAGCACTTTAACATCATTAAATGACCTACAATTCCGCATTATAAAGCCAGTATACTATATTTATATTTTATTTTTTGTGCAAAAACAGTACAAGATATCAAAAACAAGTAAGAGTCAAAAAAGTTTTTAAATCTAATGCCCTTTCAAGTAGATTATTTTGGATTTTATTGGATGCACCAATAAAAAAATATTTTAGTTTTTAAGTGGTGGTACTACTGTTTTTTATACTTCCTGTCAATCACTAATGGCCAAAATAACTAAAATGATGTATGATATTATGGTACTTATTACTAATAAATTTCATTCAATTCAAATAAAGCGTTCAATTGTTATAAACAAAAGAAATAAAAAAAATTGAAACTTTGAAGCCAAATTCCGGCTTAACCTTAAATTTTTGGATATATATATATAAAAAATATAAGTTCGATGGTACAACTTGTGTTATTAAAAAGGTTTTTATTCTATTATGCGGTACAGCACCTACTTAACTACAATTACTACTGGGCTAGACTGACTTAACAATAATGAAACGGGGTCTATTTATAATGTATTAATGTTAACATAAGCATTTCTATATCTAACTGCGTAATTAGCACACACATGGATGTGGGAACAATGAATGTCTTTTATAATGATGAAAGGGACTCCTGTTGTGGGCGGCAGGTAACTCCTCCACCCCTAGATTCGTGCATCTCCTGGAAGCGCGAAGGAAACCCTCTTGGATCCATCCTCCCTTAGGTTTCTTCTGGATTGAAACCACTTGTATAAGACGTAACCAGCACTAAATATTAAAATAATGTACAAAAACACTGTCCAGGCACTAGGTTTAATAGGAATGTTTATATCATCTAAAACTGGTGCTTGTTAAAACGCTGGGACGTCCTCGAGTGTCAGTCTTTTTAGTTTAATTTGGAAGTCACTAATATTGTTTATTTTCACGTTAAGTTCTGATGCACTGATCACTGTGGGACTTCCATGTGAAACGTCTATGGGGGGTAATCTTCTTCCTCTGAAGTTGATGGCGCATTGGTCACCCTTGACCAAGAAGACTCCGGCGATGTTCTTCGTTTCTGTTGCTTCACGACAGCTTACTTCTATTTTCTCTGGCGTTTGAAAGACAGCGAGATATTGATTTGGTATTGGGATCTTTTCCAGATGATTCCCGGTAATTTTTAATTTTGTATATCGACAATTATCGTATTTCCCATCGAATAATTCTTTTTCACAGGTAACTGGGAAATTCAGCATAAGATCTTCGGAACATTGGTATTGTTTGGTACCAGAGATATTTTGGGCTTTTGTTTTGAGAATATATTTGACATTCGGGATTATGGTTATATAATCTGACTCAAACTTGCTTGGGATTGGATACAGGTAGTATAGGTCATATTCGGATTCGTAATTAATTGGTATTGATAAGAAATAACTAATTTTTGTTTCATCGATTCTACAGTTGACCTTTATGACGGATTCGAAATCCAAAATGTTTTCAATCTTGAGTTCGAAAGGTAATTTCGTATTATAATGCGTTGATATTTTTGATAGTTCCGAAAATAAATCATTCCGACTAATTATGTCAGGATGTAGTACTCTAAGTTTGCAAAATACTAAAGAGTTTAGAATATAATCCAATATTTTTGAAATTGTTCCGAATAGGATGATTAATTGATTATATAAATCTTTAGAAAATAAAACATGTTGATGATCGGTATCATCTCGCATGATTGCGTATAACTGCATAATTCTAGATCTAAAGGTTATTTGGTTATGCTCAATATCTCGGAGTGTTTTATTTAATTTATGTATAGTTTGAGTATTTAAACTGTAACCGTTATTTAATTGGTTTTTTAATTTATTTTGATTAGAATATAAATGATTTAGAATATTATCAATTCTTTTGCTGTCCGCGGCATCCATATTGCCGGTAATTGTTTTTACAATTGTACCAAGCCCATCAATCAATCCTCTTTTAATTATTTTAGGAGTGACATGTGATTTGATATTATTTATTTTGGAAATAATGTCATTCCTGGTATAATTTACAATTTTGTCATAGTTTTCAAAATCTCGTTTAAATTTGGAAATGTTATTTATCATATGTGTTAAGAATCCATATTGGTTATCCAGCTTATCAAATTCTTCATAAATGGGACTAAGCTCGTAATAATGAACGAAAGTGTGCATCGTTTTTTGTAATTTTGCGGGTCCTAGTTGGATTGGTAGAATTCCTACATTTTGTGTAATGTTTCTTATTTCAAAGCTTAATGTCGTTGTGACGACGAGAGACCTGCAAGTGAATGATCGCTATTAGGATCACCGAGATAAATTTTAATTTCGATATCTAAATCGTTAAAGATATAATTTATCATTGGTTTTATTTTAGAATAATCTAATTTGTCGAGACCACATGCTAATTTTGGCATGGCTAAATATTTTATACTATTTGTTTTACAAAATTCTTTTAAATTTACGAGGGTTTGAAATAAGCATGTATATGTTGGTTTGTGAAAGAATCTTTCTTTTGTGACTAGATACAAAATATATCTGTCATCCTCTTTTAGATAACATACCGAATAGAGTTTTGGGTCTTGTTTGGATAATTCACGTACTCGGCCAAACCTTAATTTAAAATCTTGGGCAATGCCCGAGTTCATCTTGAGATCGCGGCTGACGCAATGGGCCAAAGAGAAGTTATTAGGTGCAAAGAAAAGATTATCTTCGATTTCAGTTATGTTATTATAATTTGCGTCGTTATTATTATTTGCGTATATTTGATAGTTTTCAAACGTTAATTCGTTTTCATTATTTAGATTATTTGGTGCGTCTTTCTTTTTAAATTCAACTCTAGGTCTTTTTCTGTTAGATAAATGAATTTTGTCAACTGTATTACAGTGAGTAGTATTTATTTTGGCAGTTTTACGATCTGCGGTAACGGATTTAATTTCCTCCTTTTTATATTTTTCTTTCGTTTTACTCTGTTTTTGTTTATTTTTTACAAATACCATGCTAGGTACATTTGGAATTTTTTCACGATTTTTATTTCTTTTATTAATAATGTTTTCTTTATTAGTTTGAAGTCTATCGTTAATTTTCTGCGTATAGTAATTTTACCTTATCTTTGTGGTTTGTTATGTAATTATTTATTAATCGTTTTTCGAGATTAATATTCAAAGGAGATTCATTTTCAATATGTCCCGATATAATTTCTGAAGGTTTTAATTTGGTCGCTGAGTGTATTGAATTATTATAAGCAAGGATAGAGTATAAGACTTTTGATTGAATTGGTTCCTTTTTAAATGTATCTTGACGATTTAACAATCTAATATGTTCAATTATGGTCGAATGTATTCGTTCGACGACCCCGTTGGACTCGGGATGTTGACTACTAATGAAATGTAAATCAATTTTGTGCAATTCTACTAATTCTCTAATTATGCTGTTTTTGAATTCTAAGTGATTGTCAGCGATAATTTGGTTTGGTATCCCGTGATGCGAAAAGAATTTAATTAGTTTATTTGCCACTTCGATCGCCTGATAAGAGTTTAGTCTATACATTTGTGTGTACTTAGAGAAGGAATCTATTATAGTTAAAAATTTCACTTTCTCCAACGTGATGCTATCTATGTGAATTATTTCGAACGGTTTGTTTGCCGTTGGAGTTACATTAAATTTAAGTTTTAGAGGTTTCCTGTCATATTTACTCGATAGACAAATATCACAATCGTTGATAAATTTTTGTATAGATTTCCGCATTTCGGGCCAATAATACACGCGCTTTAAGTGGGCTTCGGTTTCGTCTATACCGTGATGGTTGGTTTTCCCTTCGTGGTAGTTTTTTATTATTTCTATGATCTCATTTTCCGTTTGTACATCTGTTAAAAATTGCGTACATTTAATAAATTGAACTTAAGAGTTTTTAAAATATGTCTGCAAAACGTTACAAAATGATTCGTAAATATTATCCTTGAAATATAGATAATACGTAATGTTTGGGACAATATATTCTTTGACGAAATTGATTATATCATTTTTAAAATTTGATTTTGACAATTGTACTTCTATACGCATTTTTTGTTATTAAATAAATTGATAATTTTTGGTTTGGAGGGTGAATGATTAACTTCATTAATTATTATCTGATTATTACCTAAGTTGACAGCTTTGTCGGCTATGGGTATGTTAAATACAGGGTTTTCTCTACTTGAATGTATGGTTGCACCATCATCATTATTTTTATCAATTTGATATTCAGATTGTGGGGGTTCGACAATTAAAGACGTTTTATCATTATATATGAGAGATTCGTCAAAATTTTCAATGTAAAAATCATTATTCTCGTCGTTCTCACTGTTGACATTATGTATGTTTAATTGAATTCGGGAAAGAGCATCCGCGTTTTTATTAAGTATACCTTTCTTATATACTATCGTATAATCGTACTCGGAGAGTTTAAGTCTCCACCGGACTAATTTCGAGTTAGGCTCTTTTACGGACATGAGCCACTGCAGGGGTTTATGATCAGTTACTATTTCAAATTTGCCGCCGAAACGGTAGGGTCTGTAATATTTGACAGCCCAAACAATTGCAAGGAGTTCCTTTTCAATTGTTGAATATTTGGTTTCCGAGTCATTTAAAGTACGACTCGCGAAAGCAATGGGGAGATCGGAGCCTATCTTGCCTTGAGATAATACAGCGCCAATCGCGTAATTACTGGCATCTGTAGTCAAAACGAAGGGTTTAGAGAAATCGGGGTATTGCAAAAGCGGTTCATTAGTTAATAAATTCTTACACATATTGAAACAACTTTGATATTCGGGGTCGTGGATATTAATAATTGCGTCTTTTTTCAAGCATTTTGTTAAAGTCAATATTGTTGGTTCGAGTTTACGTGAAGTGTTTTGTAAATAAAAATAACACACAGTTTATTCCTTACTTCACTTGTTTATTAATTGTTAAATGTACATTTCGTTCACAAGGTGAACATTATCAATAACAAACTAAATTCTTAAAACTATTAGCGCGGTATATATAGAGAGAAGAGATTATAGGAAAAACCAGGGAGTAATTAGTTCAAATGGAGATTATTGTGGAGGGATTACATCATTACGGTTTCTTTGTAGGTAATAGGTCTAGTAGCGGATTATCTAAGGGACTCAGGTCAAAATTTACTAACAAATTTTTATTTTTGTACATTTCGATTGACTCAAGCATATTTAATTTATAATGGTTTGAATGTTTTAAAAGTTTTATATTATTTACCGAAAATGTGTGTCCTGTTGATGATGAGTGGTGGGCTATAGCAGATTTTTCAAGATGTTTATATTTAAAATAATATTCATGTTCTTTGAAACGTTTTAAAATGTTTCTTTGTGTCTGTCCTACATACATTTTGTTACAATTATTACAATTGATAGAATAAATGCCCGATTTTTGTAAATTATCTATTTTTGAAAAAGTGTTTCCAAGTATTGATTTTAATTTATTGTTACTATAAAAGGCGGGAGCAATATTAAACTTATTTAATAGTTTATTAATTTTGTTATGAATTGTTGGATGATAGATGAATTTAAAATATTTTATTGATTTTGTTTCTTTAGATTTAGATAAAGTAGTAATTGTTTTTAATTTATGTTGTGAAGTATGTTTTTTGATTAATTTGTTGATTGTTTCTATTTTATATTCTAGTGAGAGGCCTATTTTCCTAATTAAATTAAGTTCTTTTTCTAGGTTTAGTAATACCTTGCAATGGTTCGAACCCCGGTCTTATATGAATTTACAATTGATATCATATTTATACGTTGTGTTATGTTGTGTTTTGTAGTAATCCTTAATTATTTAACAGGTTCGTTACGAACGTTAATATGTGTCATCAATTATGCATTACTATTGAAATGATTAATATATTAAGGATGTTGGATAATGGTTGGTGTGAATAAAACACAAGAATGAGTTTAACGAATGGTCAGTTTATTGTCTATTATTTCAAAATGCAAAGAGGAATTCCATTTTTCTCACATTTTAAGTAAATTTTAGAATGCAAATATATACACAAGTTACAAATTCAATTTCTTTTGATTGCTTATTATAATGCCGTGACCAGAAAACTTTTCGTAGTTGTTTTGCATTTGTTAAAACTCAAAGAAAAAAAACAATAAAAAAAATATTTGTTTCGTTCGTCGGTGATTCGAAAAGGTATATTTTTAGTTGTCAATAAGAATGTTTCCATCCGCTACGGGCCGTGTGCCTTAAAAAGGTCCGGATTGCCGCGGATGTTCTACATTCTGTTAGATGAGATTTGTGCATTTTGGTGTATGAATTATTAATTTGTCAGATTTATTTTTTTTAGTTGTCAATAAGAATGTGTCCATCCGCTACGGGCCGTGTGCCTTAAAAAGGTCCGGATTGCCGCGAATGTTCTACATTCTATTAGATGAGATTTGTGTATTTTGGTGTATGACTTATTAATTTGTCAGATTTATTTTTTTAGTTGTCAATAAGAATGTGTCCATCCGCTACGGGCCGTGTGCCTTAAAAAGGTCCGGATTGCCGCGAATGTTCTACATTCTATCAGATGAGATTTATTTTGTTGTATGAAATGTTAATTTGTCAATCATCGGAATCGATGACATTTGTTACTATAATGTGTCCAATCGCTACGAGCCGTGTGCCTTAAAAAGGTCCGGATTGCCGCGACTGTTCTACATTCTATCAGATGAGATTTATTTTGTTGTATGAAATGTTAATTTGTCAATCATCGGAATCGATGACCTTTGTTACTATAATGTGTCCAATCGCTACGGACCGTGTGCCTTAAAAAGGTCCGGATTGCCGCGACTGTTCTACATTCTATCAGATGAGATTTATTTTGTTGTATGAAATGTTAATTTGTCAATCATCGGAATCGATGACATTTGTTACTATAATGTGTCCAATCGCTACGGGCCGTGTGCCTTAAAAAGGTCCGGATTGCCGCGACTGTTCTACATTCTATCAGATGAGATTTATTTTGTTGTATGAAATGTTAATTTGTCAATCATCGGAATCGATGACATTTGTTACTATAATGTGTCCAATGGCTACGGGCCGTGTGCCTTAAAAAGGTCCGGATTGCCGCGACTGTTCTACATTCTATCAGATGAGATTTATTTTGCTATATGAAATGTTAATTTGTCAATCATCGGAATCGAGGACATTTGTTACTATAATGTGTCCAATCGCTACGGGCCGTGTGCCTTAAAAAGGTCCGGATTGCCGCGACTGTTCTACATTCTATCAGATGAGATTTATTTTGCTGTATGAAATGTTAATTTGTCAATCATCGGAATCGATGACATTTGTTACTATAATGTGTCCAATCGCTACGGGCCGTGTGCCTTAAAAAGGTCCGGATTGCCGCGACTGTTCTACATTCTATCAGATGAGATTTATTTTGTTGTATGAAATGTTAATTTGTCAATCATCGGAATCGATGACATTTGTTACTATAATGTGTCCAATGGCTACGGGCTGTGTGCCTTAAAAAGGTCCGGATTGCCGCGACTGTTCTACATTCTATCAGATGAGATTTATTTTGCTATATGAAATGTTAATTTGTCAATCATCGGAATCGAGGACATTTGTTACTATAATGTGTCCAATCGCTACGGGCCGTGTGCCTTAAAAAGGTCCGGATTGCCGCGACTGTTCTACATTCTATCAGATGAGATTTATTTTGCTGTATGAAATGTTAATTTGTCAATCATCGGAATCGATGACATTTGTTACTATAATGTGTCCAATCGCTACGGGCCGTGTGCCTTAAAAAGGTCCGGATTGCCGCGACTGTTCTACATTCTATCAGATGAGATTTATTTTTTTTGTCTGGGTATCTTGTCGAATTAATTTGTTATAAGTGACGTCAGTTATGAAGAATTTTCTTGTAGAAAGAGAATTTAATTTGATCAGTTTGGGGAATAATAATTTGTCGAACATCGTAACCGATGTAATTTGTTGCAACAATGTCAGTGGTAAGTTATTATTGTCAGTATCAACGATCGGATTTATGATCGTAGACTGACCACGTTTGTAATCTTCACAACCCTTTTATACCATTTTTCTTGCAGGTTCTTCCCCGATTGTATATAAAAATGCTATTTCATCACGTATGCATTTCTGCACACTTTAATGCGTACGTGCCCTCATCTCAGCATGCCACGGTTATTGACCCCCATTAGTTTTGCGATCGGGGATTTACCTCTCCGATAATAACGCAGCATCTTCATTTCTTCCGACCACTTGTGCCCCAATAACGTTTGTTTAGTCTACGCAGTTTTAAGTAATTCCCCTATCTACGGTTAATGAACTCTTGTTTAATACACTAAAATGCACGTATTTGTTCTAATTGTACTAATTTTCTGGTCACTAATAATTAAAAAAAAATATTTTATGCATGCCCCCCTTGGGTTATTACATTCGCCCCTTTTTAAAATTTGAAATAAATTTAAATGAATATATTTTTTTAAATTTTAAAACCCACATGATTACTCCCCATTTTGTAATAAACAGCTAGATACAATTCTAAAATACAACTTATTATTCGCTATTTACGATTTTTTTTTTATCTTTGGCGGTGTCACCTGTACAGATCCTTTGTCTACAGTATGGAATGGAGTCGCCCCTAGCCTGGGTGGCCCCTAACCTGAGTAGTCCCTAGCCTGGGTCCTGGGCCGTCCATGGTCTGGGTCATCTTTGTTCTATGTCGTCCATGGTTTGTTTCCCGGCTCGCCCCGGGTTTGGTCGACTGTGGTGTGGGATGGTCCTAGGTCGCCACCAATATTGCCTATACCCCGTATTCCTAACCTAGTTGTCCCCAACCTGGTCGCCCCTAGCCCCCAGCGTGTTCGCCCCTAACCTAGTCGCCCCTAACCTAGTCGCCCCTAACCTACTATCTCCTAACTCAAGTACCCCTAACATAATTATCCCTTAGTGAATCCCCTCCTAACCTAATCGTCCCTAATAAGACAGCCTTTGCTCTGACCTGACGTAGTCCATACTTTAATCACACCACCATTTCCAACAAAAAAAAATGCTTTGGTATTATTATATGACACATATTGATTGTAATCATCCGTATCCTGGTCACGGCACCAATGTAATGGTTCGAACCCCGGTCTTATATGAATTTACAATTGATATCATATTTATACGTTGTGTTATGTTGTGTTTTGTAGTAACCCTTAATTATTTAACAGGTTCGTTACGAACGTTAATATGTGTCATCAATTATGCATTACTATTGAAATGATTAATATATTAAGGATGTTGGATAATGGTTGGTGTGAATAAAACACAAGAATGAGTTTAACGAATGGTCAGTTTATTGTCTATTATTTCAAAATGCAAAGAGGAATTCCATTTTTCTCACATTTTAAGTAAATTTTAGAATGCAAATATATACACAAGTTACAAATTCAATTTCTTTTGATTGCTTATTATAATGCCGTGACCAGAAAACTTTTCGTAGTTGTTTTGCATTTGTTAAAACTCAAAGAAAAAAAACAATAAAAAAAATATTTGTTTCGTTCGTCGGTGATTCGAAAAGGTATATTTTTAGTTGTCAATAAGAATGTTTCCATCCGCTACTGGCCGTGTGCCTTAAAAAGGTCCGGATTGCCGCGGATGTTCTACATTCTGTTAGATGAGATTTGTGCATTTTGGTGTATGAATTATTAATTTGTCAGATTTATTTTTTTTAGTTGTCAATAAGAATGTGTCCATCCGCTACGGGCCGTGTGCCTTAAAAAGGTCCGGATTGCCGCGAATGTTCTACATTCTATTAGGTGAGATTTGTGTATTTTGGTGTATGACTTATTAATTTGTCAGATTTATTTTTTTAGTTGTCAATAAGAATGTGTCCATCCGCTACGGGCCGTGTGCCTTAAAAAGGTCCGGATTGCCGCGAATGTTCTACATTATATCAGATGAGATTTATTTTGTTGTATGAAATGTTAATTTGTCATTCATCGGAATCGATGACATTTGTTACTATAATGTGTCCAATCGCTACGAGCCGTGTGCCTTAAAAAGGTCCGGATTGCCGCGACTGTTCTACATTCTATCAGATGAGATTTATTTTGTTGTATGAAATGTTAATTTGTCTATCATCGGAATCGATGACCTTTGTTACTATAATGTGTCCAATCGCTACGGGCCGTGTGCCTTAAAAAGGTCCGGATTGCCGCGACTGTTCTACATTCTATCAGATGAGATTTATTTTGTTGTATGAAATGTTAATTTGTCAATCATCGGAATCGATGACATTTGTTACTATAATGTGTCCAATCGCTACGGGCCGTGTGCCTTAAAAAGGTCCGGATTGCCGCGACTGTTCTACATTCTATCAGATGAGATTTATTTTGCTGTATGAAATGTTAATTTGTCAATCATCGGAATCGAGGACATTTGTTACTATAATGTGTCCAATCGCTACGGGCCGTGTGCCTTAAAAAGGTCCGGATTGCCGCGACTGTTCTACATTCTATCAGATGAGATTTATTTTGCTGTATGAAATGTTAATTTGTCAATCATCGGAATCGATGACATTTGTTACTATAATGTGTCCAATCGCTACGGGCCGTGTGCCTTAAAAAGGTCCGGATTGCCGCGACTGTTCTACATTCTATCAGATGAGATGAGAATTTTCTTGTAGAAAGAGAATTTAATTTGATCAGTTTGGGGAATAATAATTTGTCGAACATCGTAACCGATGTAATTTGTTGCAACAATGTCAGTGGTAAGTTATTATTGTCAGTATCAACGATCGGATTTATGATCGTAGACTGACCACGTTTGTAATCTTCACAACCCTTTTATACCATTTTTCTTGCAGGTTCTTCCCCGATTGTATATAAAAATGCTATTTCACCACGTATGCATTTCTGCACACTTTAATGCGTACGTGCCCTCATCTCAGCATGCCACGGTTATTGACCCCCATTAGTTTTGCGATCGGGGATTTACCTCTCCGATAATAACGCAGCATCTTCATTTCTTCCGACCACTTGTGCCCCAATAACGTTTGTTTAGTCTACGCAGTTTTAAGTAATTCCCCTATCTACGGTTAATGAACTCTTGTTTAATACACTAAAATGCACGTATTTGTTCTAATTGTACTAATTTTCTGGTCACTAATAATTGAAAAAAAATATTTTATGCATGCCCCCCTTGGGTTATTACAACCTGCGAATTTTTTAATAAATTTACGATAGGAGTCCAAGGAAACCCTTGATTTGTTTTGTTGTTTTTGGAATAGGAAAGCTCTAGATTAGATTAGATTAGATTTATTTATTTACTTCGTGGTAGTTTTTTATTATTTCTATGATCTCATTTTCCGTTTGTACATCTGTTAAAAATTGCGTACATTTAATAAATTGAACTTGAGAGTTTTTAAAATATGTCTGCAAAACGTTACAAAATGATTCGTAAATATTATCCTTGAAATATAGATAATACGTAATGTTTGGGACAATATATTCTTTGACGAAATTGATTATATCATTTTTTAAATTTGATTTTGAAAATTGTACTTCTATACGCATTTTTTTGTTATTAAATAAATTGCGGTTCATTAGTTAATAAATTCTTACACATATTGAAACAACTTTGATATTCGGGGTCGTGGATATTAATAATTGCGTCTTTTTTCAAGCATTTTGTTAAAGGTTTAGTAATACCTGCGAATTTTTTAATAAATTTACGATAGTAACCAAGGAGTCCAAGGAAACCCTTGATTTGTTTTGTTGTTTTTGGAATAGGAAAGCTCTAGATTAGATTAGATTAGATTTATTTATTTACTTAGCCACCAATACAATGTATATACATGGAATTGTTTGCACAATCGTAACATATATAATAAATGGCGGATGTATACGTCGCAACATGGGAACAAATAGTTCTCTAGTACAGTAATAATATTAAATATCAGTAAAATAATTGTCGTCAAATAGTAGTAGAGTACAATAACAAATATAAAATGTCAATAAAATAATTGTCGTCAAAAGGATAAAAAACATAGATAAAATTAACAAATATTAAAATGTTACTCAACATCGTTGATAAATTTATTGAATGAGTAGTAGCACTTTTGTATGAGAAATTCTCTTAGTTGCTTCTTGAATAACTTAATATTTTTTATTTCTTTCAAAATGTTAGGTAACTTATTATAAATTAGTGTACCAGAATGTTTTGGGGATTTCTCGTACAACGTACTTTTATGACGTGTGATGTGAAGATTGTTTCTATTCCGCGTTGAATAATTGTGATTATCACCATTTGTGACGTAGGAGTCGATGTTTTGAAATACATAGGCGGCCGATTTATAGATATAGATTGACGCTAATGTGAGTATACCATTCGTCTTAAATACATTTCTGCATGTCTCTGTTCTTTTTATATTGAATATTAAACGCATTATCTGTTTTTGCGAGACAAACAACCTCTTAACATCTGCTCTACCGCATATATATATATATATATATATATATATATATATATATATATAGTAGCTTAGGTATGGATATCATAATGCGTAATATATGTTTATCAATGATTTCGTGGATAGGATACCTTTAAGTTTTAGAATGGCGTAATAAACGCTATTTAGTTTCTTCGATACAAAGTCAATCTGTTCGGACCATGAGAGCCGATCATCTAAAAAACTGCCTAGGAATTTGGTGCTTATTGATCTATTTATTGAAGTGAACTCAGGTGCCTTCCTATTATAGAATTGGATCTCAACTGTTTTCTGCTCGTTAAGAAGAAGGTTATTTTTGTTGCACCATGCGGATATTTCGGCTTTGGCAATATTTACTTTTTGTAATAGTTCAGGCTGAGTCCGAGCAGATACTATTATGGTTGTATCATCGGGTTTACAATATATCTCTGAATTGCGTGAATTTTTTCGGGGGT
Source organism: Ontholestes murinus (assembly GCA_963969525.1). NCBI lineage: Eukaryota > Metazoa > Arthropoda > Insecta > Coleoptera > Staphylinidae > Ontholestes > Ontholestes murinus. Next base: position 12,174 of record CAXAKX010001200.1, on the reverse strand, counting down.
TTGGTTTTACTCCCGAAGGTGTCACGATATGACCTAAATAAGCTACCTCTTTTCTAAGAAACTCCGATCTAATTGTAATTTTAAATTTGATTCTCTAAGTCTTTGAAACACTTCTTTAAGGCTCTCGATATGCTCCTGCAGGCTAGTGCTAAATATTATTATGTCGTCCATATAGACGAGGCATTTTTCATTTTGTATTCCGCGTAGGATGTTATCCATGACGCGCTGAAAGGTAGCAGGGGTGTTTTTTAAGCCAAAAGGCATCCGCATCGACCTAATTTATCGAGTAGATCAGTTATGTTGGGTAATGGATAACGGTCGCCTATGGTTTTGTCGTTTAATGCCCTATAATCGACGACAACGCGCCATTTACGTTTGCCAGAAGCGTCCATTTTTTTCGGCACTACCCAGATAGGGGACGACCACGGACTGTACGACGGTCTAATTATATTTTGGTCAAGCATTTCGTTTACTTGACGATCTACCTCGATTTTGTGTACTTCCGGGTAGCGGTATGTTTTCGCGTGAACCGGAATTTCATCGGTGGTTTTAATGCTATGCTTTATTTTGTTGGTGAAACTTAATTTATTATTGTCAATATGAAATATATCCGCATATTCGGAAATAAGAGAATGAATTACTTTTTTCTCCTCATCGTTCATGTGCATTGACCGAATTTTGAAGTGATCAAATTTTATTTTATTCATATTTAATGAATTGTAATTATTATGGTTATTATTAATTTTTCTGGGGTTAATGATCTCATATTCATTGAGTTCGCTAACGACAATGGGTTTTTTTTTAAAGACATCTCGGTCTTGGTCAGATGTATTTACAACGCAACATAGCGCTTTATAATCTTTTACTGCAGTAGCACATTCCTGAACCTCCACGTGTTCAAGTTTCATGTGCGGGATAATTACATTACCATTTTTAACATTTTTAATGTCTACTTCAATAATTTGCTGAGTCCGTGCAGGGACCAATGTACGCTTGATGCCTTGGGAAACAGAATTATTATTATTTCCGTATTTAATCGGAATTTCACAATTAGGGGCAACTAATAAGTGCCGTTCAAAATCAACACAGGATTTTAATCTAGTTAAATTGTCCAGTCCGAGTAGGACATCAAAGGACGAATGGAAATCAAAAAGAAAGAATTTTAATTTATTAGCAAAATTTGATTTAAACAAATTTGTAAAAGATATTTCTGTGCTGTGATCTCCATGGGATGTACCATGTGCGCTGGTTACATCGAAGGGATCTAAAAAAGGTTAAATGAAAATAATTTTTAAGTTTTTATACCACAATTTATAAATTTATAAATAAATAGTGGTATAAAAACTTAAAAATTATTTTCATTTAACCTTTTTTAAAATGAACTACCACATAGTAACGGTCGCTACCATCATTTTCATCGAAGGGATCTGTTTTAATATTTTTATTAAATAATTTGTATGCTACATTAGGGTTTACAAATGACCTGGAACTTCCAGTGTCGATCATTATTTTTAAATTGCGTTGGTTATCGATAATATGGGGTAAGGAACTGTTATGATTAATTAGGCCCATTGTCTCTACTGACGAGGTTCCGAGGCGGTATCGCCTAAAAAATTGTCTTGTTCCGTTTCAATGTTAAACGATTCATTGTTAGTTCTTGTTTGATTATTTGGGAACCGTTCGCGGTTGAACGTGTGGCATGTCGATACGGACATTGGTGTCGGTCTTGGAAATTCAGGCCTTGGATTTTGGAAATTATTGTTTCCGTGATTATACCGATTTTGGTTATAACCATTGTTATTATTGTTACTATTAAATTTCGTACGTTTATTTTGAACATAATTTTGATTACTAGGCGGCCCGTGTTTAGGTGCATTTCTAAACGGTTCGAAAATATTGTTATTTGTTTTATAAGTAGCTGGTTGAAAAACAGGTCGTGGCTTTTGTATTTGTTGCGGGTTTAATTTTACAGTGCCCAGTTTTTGAGAGTAATTCTACTTGAAAATCGTTCGTCAACATATTTAAAGCTGCGTTTAAATCAATCGGATTTTTAACACGTAGATATGAACCAATTGGATCTTTTAGACCTCTTAATAATACCTTTAATGCGTTATTTCTAAAAAAGTTTATTAAATGGAGACGTTCGTTTAAGCCAAATATGTGTGTGGTTACATATGAAATTTGGAGGTTTATTTATCGCTGTAACCTATTGTAAAAGTCAAAAGGCGATTCATTGATGGTTTGCTTTAAGTTGCAAATTTCGAAATTTAAACTGTAATGATCGCGTTTATCACCGTACGCGTTTAATAAGGCTGTTTTAATGTCGTTCCAATTTGTTATTACGTTAGACGAGATATTTCGCGCTGCGTCACCCTTTATCTTAGAAATTATTGTGGACATAATATAGTCATTTTGGAAATCGGCCGGATCGGCGGCATTATAGAATCGATTAACTATTTTTTCACTGATTTCAAGGAATCGCGAAAGGAGTTCGGCTTCTCCGTGGAAGTCCGGAATCATGTTAAGATATTCGCCTTTTAAAGCCATGTTTACTGGATTTATAATATTATTATTATTTACTTGAGTTACGTTATTTACTCGTGCGCGGGGGGATCGCGAACGTAAACTAGGATGAGGGGATTGAATTGAGTCAGAGCCCGAATTTAACGAAAGCATAAAGATACCTCTAAGAAACAAGTGCACTCACCAAATCACCAGACTGTCCATCTCCTCCTTTGAGTTTGTGGATCTGCTGTTGTCTACGCGACAGGGATGCCCTCGGAGCGATACTCTCGATGATGATCTTCGCGTACTGGTAGCCCTCAGAGAGATGATTCTCAATTTTTGGAGAACTCTTCGGTGCTGGTAGACGAAAGACGAGTTTTTTCGATACCCGATAAACTATTAATATAGACAAGCATATTTAATTTATAATGGTTTGAATGTTTTAAAAGTTTTATATTATTTACCGAAAATGTGTGTCCTGTTGATGATGAGTGGTGGGCTATAGCAGATTTTTCAAGATGTTTATATTTAAAATAATATTCATGTTCTTTGAAACGTTTTAAAATGTTTCTTTGTGTCTGTCCTACATACATTTTGTTACAATTATTACAATTGATAGAATAAATGCCCGATTTTTGTAAATTATCTATTTTTGAAAAAGTGTTTCCAAGTATTGATTTTAATTTATTGTTACTATAAAAGGCGGGAGCAATATTAAACTTATTTAATAGTTTATTAATTTTGTTATGAATTGTTGGATGATAGATGAATTTAAAATATTTTATTGATTTTGTTTCTTTAGATTTAGATAAAGTAGTAATTGTTTTTAATTTATGTTGTGAAGTATGTTTTTTGATTAATTTGTTGATTGTTTCTATTTTATATTCTAGTGAGAGGCCTATTTTCCTAATTAAATTAAGTTCTTTTTCTAGGTTTAGTAATACCTTGCAATGGTTCGAACCCCGGTCTTATATGAATTTACAATTGATATCATATTTATACGTTGTGTTATGTTGTGTTTTGTAGTAATCCTTAATTATTTAACAGGTTCGTTACGAACGTTAATATGTGTCATCAATTATGCATTACTATTGAAATGATTAATATATTAAGGATGTTGGATAATGGTTGGTGTGAATAAAACACAAGAATGAGTTTAACGAATGGTCAGTTTATTGTCTATTATTTCAAAATGCAAAGAGGAATTCCATTTTTCTCACATTTTAAGTAAATTTTAGAATGCAAATATATACACAAGTTACAAATTCAATTTCTTTTGATTGCTTATTATAATGCCGTGACCAGAAAACTTTTCGTAGTTGTTTTGCATTTGTTAAAACTCAAAGAAAAAAAACAATAAAAAAAAATATTTGTTTCGTTCGTCGGTGATTCGAAAAGGTATATTTTTAGTTGTCAATAAGAATGTTTCCATCCGCTACGGGCCGTGTGCCTTAAAAAGGTCCGGATTGCCGCGGATGTTCTACATTCTGTTAGATGAGATTTGTGCATTTTGGTGTATGAATTATTAATTTGTCAGATTTATTTTTTTTAGTTGTCAATAAGAATGTGTCCATCCGCTACGGGCCGTGTGCCTTAAAAAGGTCCGGATTGCCGCGAATGTTCTACATTCTATTAGATGAGATTTGTGTATTTTGGTGTATGACTTATTAATTTGTCAGATTTATTTTTTTAGTTGTCAATAAGAATGTGTCCATCCGCTACGGGCCGTGTGCCTTAAAAAGGTCCGGATTGCCGCGAATGTTCTACATTCTATCAGATGAGATTTATTTTGTTGTATGAAATGTTAATTTGTCAATCATCGGAATCGATGACATTTGTTACTATAATGTGTCCAATCGCTACGAGCCGTGTGCCTTAAAAAGGTCCGGATTGCCGCGACTGTTCTACATTCTATCAGATGAGATTTATTTTGTTGTATGAAATGTTAATTTGTCAATCATCGGAATCGATGACCTTTGTTACTATAATGTGTCCAATCGCTACGGACCGTGTGCCTTAAAAAGGTCCGGATTGCCGCGACTGTTCTACATTCTATCAGATGAGATTTATTTTGTTGTATGAAATGTTAATTTGTCAATCATCGGAATCGATGACATTTGTTACTATAATGTGTCCAATCGCTACGGGCCGTGTGCCTTAAAAAGGTCCGGATTGCCGCGACTGTTCTACATTCTATCAGATGAGATTTATTTTGTTGTATGAAATGTTAATTTGTCAATCATCGGAATCGATGACATTTGTTACTATAATGTGTCCAATGGCTACGGGCCGTGTGCCTTAAAAAGGTCCGGATTGCCGCGACTGTTCTACATTCTATCAGATGAGATTTATTTTGCTATATGAAATGTTAATTTGTCAATCATCGGAATCGAGGACATTTGTTACTATAATGTGTCCAATCGCTACGGGCCGTGTGCCTTAAAAAGGTCCGGATTGCCGCGACTGTTCTACATTCTATCAGATGAGATTTATTTTGCTGTATGAAATGTTAATTTGTCAATCATCGGAATCGATGACATTTGTTACTATAATGTGTCCAATCGCTACGGGCCGTGTGCCTTAAAAAGGTCCGGATTGCCGCGACTGTTCTACATTCTATCAGATGAGATTTATTTTGTTGTATGAAATGTTAATTTGTCAATCATCGGAATCGATGACATTTGTTACTATAATGTGTCCAATGGCTACGGGCCGTGTGCCTTAAAAAGGTCCGGATTGCCGCGACTGTTCTACATTCTATCAGATGAGATTTATTTTGCTATATGAAATGTTAATTTGTCAATCATCGGAATCGAGGACATTTGTTACTATAATGTGTCCAATCGCTACGGGCCGTGTGCCTTAAAAAGGTCCGGATTGCCGCGACTGTTCTACATTCTATCAGATGAGATTTATTTTGCTGTATGAAATGTTAATTTGTCAATCATCGGAATCGATGACATTTGTTACTATAATGTGTCCAATCGCTACGGGCCGTGTGCCTTAAAAAGGTCCGGATTGCCGCGACTGTTCTACATTCTATCAGATGAGATTTATTTTTTTTGTCTGGGTATCTTGTCGAATTAATTTGTTATAAGTGACGTCAGTTATGAAGAATTTTCTTGTAGAAAGAGAATTTAATTTGATCAGTTTGGGGAATAATAATTTGTCGAACATCGTAACCGATGTAATTTGTTGCAACAATGTCAGTGGTAAGTTATTATTGTCAGTATCAACGATCGGATTTATGATCGTAGACTGACCACGTTTGTAATCTTCACAACCCTTTTATACCATTTTTCTTGCAGGTTCTTCCCCGATTGTATATAAAAATGCTATTTCATCACGTATGCATTTCTGCACACTTTAATGCGTACGTGCCCTCATCTCAGCATGCCACGGTTATTGACCCCCATTAGTTTTGCGATCGGGGATTTACCTCTCCGATAATAACGCAGCATCTTCATTTCTTCCGACCACTTGTGCCCCAATAACGTTTGTTTAGTCTACGCAGTTTTAAGTAATTCCCCTATCTACGGTTAATGAACTCTTGTTTAATACACTAAAATGCACGTATTTGTTCTAATTGTACTAATTTTCTGGTCACTAATAATTAAAAAAAAATATTTTATGCATGCCCCCCTTGGGTTATTACATTCGCCCCTTTTTAAAATTTGAAATAAATTTAAATGAATATATTTTTTTAAATTTTAAAACCCACATGATTACTCCCCATTTTGTAATAAACAGCTAGATACAATTCTAAAATACAACTTATTATTCGCTATTTACGATTTTTTTTTTATCTTTGGCGGTGTCACCTGTACAGATCCTTTGTCTACAGTATGGAATGGAGTCGCCCCTAGCCTGGGTGGCCCCTAACCTGAGTAGTCCCTAGCCTGGGTCCTGGGCCGTCCATGGTCTGGGTCATCTTTGTTCTGTGTCGTCCATGGTTTGTTTCCCGGCTCGCCCCGGGTTTGGTCGACTGTGGTGTGGGATGGTCCTAGGTCGCCACCAATATTGCCTATACCCCGTATTCCTAACCTAGTTGTCCCCAACCTGGTCGCCCCTAGCCCCCAGCGTGTTCGCCCCTAACCTAGTCGCCCCTAACCTAGTCGCCCCTAACCTACTATCTCCTAACTCAAGTACCCCTAACATAATTATCCCTTAGTGAATCCCCTCCTAACCTAATCGTCCCTAATAAGACAGCCTTTGCTCTGACCTGACGTAGTCCATACTTTAATCACACCACCATTTCCAACAAAAAAAAATGCTTTGGTATTATTATATGACACATATTGATTGTAATCATCCGTATCCTGGTCACGGCACCAATGTAATGGTTCGAACCCCGGTCTTATATGAATTTACAATTGATATCATATTTATACGTTGTGTTATGTTGTGTTTTGTAGTAACCCTTAATTATTTAACAGGTTCGTTACGAACGTTAATATGTGTCATCAATTATGCATTACTATTGAAATGATTAATATATTAAGGATGTTGGATAATGGTTGGTGTGAATAAAACACAAGAATGAGTTTAACGAATGGTCAGTTTATTGTCTATTATTTCAAAATGCAAAGAGGAATTCCATTTTTCTCACATTTTAAGTAAATTTTAGAATGCAAATATATACACAAGTTACAAATTCAATTTCTTTTGATTGCTTATTATAATGCCGTGACCAGAAAACTTTTCGTAGTTGTTTTGCATTTGTTAAAACTCAAAGAAAAAAAACAATAAAAAAAATATTTGTTTCGTTCGTCGGTGATTCGAAAAGGTATATTTTTAGTTGTCAATAAGAATGTTTCCATCCGCTACTGGCCGTGTGCCTTAAAAAGGTCCGGATTGCCGCGGATGTTCTACATTCTGTTAGATGAGATTTGTGCATTTTGGTGTATGAATTATTAATTTGTCAGATTTATTTTTTTTAGTTGTCAATAAGAATGTGTCCATCCGCTACGGGCCGTGTGCCTTAAAAAGGTCCGGATTGCCGCGAATGTTCTACATTCTATTAGATGAGATTTGTGTATTTTGGTGTATGACTTATTAATTTGTCAGATTTATTTTTTTAGTTGTCAATAAGAATGTGTCCATCCGCTACGGGCCGTGTGCCTTAAAAAGGTCCGGATTGCCGCGAATGTTCTACATTATATCAGATGAGATTTATTTTGTTGTATGAAATGTTAATTTGTCAATCATCGGAATCGATGACATTTGTTACTATAATGTGTCCAATCGCTACGAGCCGTGTGCCTTAAAAAGGTCCGGATTGCCGCGACTGTTCTACATTCTATCAGATGAGATTTATTTTGTTGTATGAAATGTTAATTTGTCAATCATCGGAATCGATGACCTTTGTTACTATAATGTGTCCAATCGCTACGGGCCGTGTGCCTTAAAAAGGTCCGGATTGCCGCGACTGTTCTACATTCTATCAGATGAGATTTATTTTGTTGTATGAAATGTTAATTTGTCAATCATCGGAATCGATGACATTTGTTACTATAATGTGTCCAATCGCTACGGGCCGTGTGCCTTAAAAAGGTCCGGATTGCCGCGACTGTTCTACATTCTATCAGATGAGATTTATTTTGCTGTATGAAATGTTAATTTGTCAATCATCGGAATCGAGGACATTTGTTACTATAATGTGTCCAATCGCTACGGGCCGTGTGCCTTAAAAAGGTCCGGATTGCCGCGACTGTTCTACATTCTATCAGATGAGATTTATTTTGCTGTATGAAATGTTAATTTGTCAATCATCGGAATCGATGACATTTGTTACTATAATGTGTCCAATCGCTACGGGCCGTGTGCCTTAAAAAGGTCCGGATTGCCGCGACTGTTCTACATTCTATCAGATGAGATGAGAATTTTCTTGTAGAAAGAGAATTTAATTTGATCAGTTTGGGGAATAATAATTTGTCGAACATCGTAACCGATGTAATTTGTTGCAACAATGTCAGTGGTAAGTTATTATTGTCAGTATCAACGATCGGATTTATGATCGTAGACTGACCACGTTTGTAATCTTCACAACCCTTTTATACCATTTTTCTTGCAGGTTCTTCCCCGATTGTATATAAAAATGCTATTTCACCACGTATGCATTTCTGCACACTTTAATGCGTACGTGCCCTCATCTCAGCATGCCACGGTTATTGACCCCCATTAGTTTTGCGATCGGGGATTTACCTCTCCGATAATAACGCAGCATCTTCATTTCTTCCGACCACTTGTGCCCCAATAACGTTTGTTTAGTCTACGCAGTTTTAAGTAATTCCCCTATCTACGGTTAATGAACTCTTGTTTAATACACTAAAATGCACGTATTTGTTCTAATTGTACTAATTTTCTGGTCACTAATAATTGAAAAAAAATATTTTATGCATGCCCCCCTTGGGTTATTACAACCTGCGAATTTTTTAATAAATTTACGATAGGAGTCCAAGGAAACCCTTGATTTGTTTTGTAGTTTTTGGAATAGGAAAGCTCTAGATTAGATTAGATTAGATTTATTTATTTACTTCGTGGTAGTTTTTTATTATTTCTATGATCTCATTTTCCGTTTGTACATCTGTTAAAAATTGCGTACATTTAATAAATTGAACTTGAGAGTTTTTAAAATATGTCTGCAAAACGTTACAAAATGATTCGTAAATATTATCCTTGAAATATAGATAATACGTAATGTTTGGGACAATATATTCTTTGACGAAATTGATTATATCATTTTTTAAATTTGATTTTGAAAATTGTACTTCTATACGCATTTTTTTGTTATTAAATAAATTGCGGTTCATTAGTTAATAAATTCTTACACATATTGAAACAACTTTGATATTCGGGGTCGTGGATATTAATAATTGCGTCTTTTTTCAAGCATTTTGTTAAAGGTTTAGTAATACCTGCGAATTTTTTAATAAATTTACGATAGTAACCAAGGAGTCCAAGGAAACCCTTGATTTGTTTTGTTGTTTTTGGAATAGGAAAGCTCTAGATTAGATTAGATTAGATTTATTTATTTACTTAGCCACCAATACAATGTATATACATGGAATTCTTTGCACAATCGTAACATATATAATAAATGGCGGATGTATACGTCGCAACATGGGAACAAATAGTTCTCTAGTACAGTAATAATATTAAATATCAGTAAAATAATTGTCGTCAAATAGTAGTAGAGTACAATAACAAATATAAAATGTCAATAAAATAATTGTCGTCAAAAGGATAAAAAACATAGATAAAATTAACAAATATTAAAATGTTACTCAACATCGTTGATAAATTTATTGAATGAGTAGTAGCACTTTTGTATGAGAAATTCTCTTAGTTGCTTCTTGAATAACTTAATATTTTTTATTTCTTTCAAAATGTTAGGTAACTTATTATAAATTAGTGTACCAGAATGTTTTGGGGATTTCTCGTACAACGTACTTTTATGACGTGTGATGTGAAGATTGTTTCTATTCCGCGTTGAATAATTGTGATTATCACCATTTGTGACGTAGGAGTCGATGTTTTGAAATACATAGGCGGCCGATTTATAGATATAGATTGACGCTAATGTGAGTATACCATTCGTCTTAAATACATTTCTGCATGTCTCTGTTCTTTTTATATTGAATATTAAACGCATTATCTGTTTTTGCGAGACAAACAACCTCTTAACATCTGCTCTACCGCATATATATATATATATATATATATATATATATATATATATATATATATATATATATATATATATAGTAGCTTAGGTATGGATATCATAATGCGTAATATATGTTTATCAATGATTTCGTGGATAGGATACCTTTAAGTTTTAGAATGGCGTAATAAACGCTATTTAGTTTCTTCGATACAAAGTCAATCTGTTCGGACCATGAGAGCCGATCATCTAAAAAACTGCCTAGGAATTTGGTGCTTATTGATCTATTTATTGAAGTGAACTCAGGTGCCTTCCTATTATAGAATTGGATCTCAACTGTTTTCTGCTCGTTAAGAAGAAGGTTATTTTTGTTGCACCATGCGGATATTTCGGCTTTGGCAATATTTACTTTTTGTAATAGTTCAGGCTGAGTCCGAGCAGATACTATTATGGTTGTATCATCGGGTTTACAATATATCTCTGAATTGCGTGAATTTTTTCGGGGGTTTGGTTTTACTCCCGAAGGTGTCACGATATGACCTAAATAAGCTACCTCTTTTCTAAGAAACTCCGATCTAATTGTAATTTTAAATTTGATTCTCTAAGTCTTTGAAACACTTCTTTAAGGCTCTCGATATGCTCCTGCAGGCTAGTGCTAAATATTATTATGTCGTCCATATAGACGAGGCATTTTTCATTTTGTATTCCGCGTAGGATGTTATCCATGACGCGCTGAAAGGTAGCAGGGGTGTTTTTTAAGCCAAAAGGCATCCGCATCGACCTAATTTATCGAGTAGATCAGTTATGTTGGGTAATGGATAACGGTCGCCTATGGTTTTGTCGTTTAATGCCCTATAATCGACGACAACGCGCCATTTACGTTTGCCAGAAGCGTCCATTTTTTTCGGCACTACCCAGATAGGGGACGACCACGGACTGTACGACGGTCTAATTATATTTTGGTCAAGCATTTCGTTTACTTGACGATCTACCTCGATTTTGTGTACTTCCGGGTAGCGGTATGTTTTCGCGTGAACCGGAATTTCATCGGTGGTTTTAATGCTATGCTTTATTTTGTTGGTGAAACTTAATTTATTATTGTCAATATGAAATATATCCGCATATTCGGAAATAAGAGAATGAATTACTTTTTTCTCCTCATCGTTCATGTGCATTGACCGAATTTTGAAGTGATCAAATTTTATTTTATTCATATTTAATGAATTGTAATTATTATGGTTATTATTAATTTTTCTGGGGTTAATGATCTCATATTCATTGAGTTCGCTAACGACAATGGGTTTTTTTTTAAAGACATCTCGGTCTTGGTCAGATGTATTTACAACGCAACATAGCGCTTTATAATCTTTTACTGCAGTAGCACATTCCTGAACCTCCACGTGTTCAAGTTTCATGTGCGGGATAATTACATTACCATTTTTAACATTTTTAATGTCTACTTCAATAATTTGCTGAGTCCGTGCAGGGACCAATGTACGCTTGATGCCTTGGGAAACAGAATTATTATTATTTCCGTATTTAATCGGAATTTCACAATTAGGGGCAACTAATAAGTGCCGTTCAAAATCAACACAGGATTTTAATCTAGTTAAATTGTCCAGTCCGAGTAGGACATCAAAGGACGAATGGAAATCAAAAAGAAAGAATTTTAATTTATTAGCAAAATTTGATTTAAACAAATTTGTAAAAGATATTTCTGTGCTGTGATCTCCATGGGATGTACCATGTGCGCTGGTTACATCGAAGGGATCTAAAAAAGGTTAAATGAAAATAATTTTTAAGTTTTTATACCACAATTTATAAATTTATAAATAAATAGTGGTATAAAAACTTAAAAATTATTTTCATTTAACCTTTTTTAAAATGAACTACCACATAGTAACGGTCGCTACCATCATTTTCATCGAAGGGATCTGTTTTAATATTTTTATTAAATAATTTGTATGCTACATTAGGGTTTACAAATGACCTGGAACTTCCAG
>CAXAKX010001198.1:0-44001 GCA_963969525.1 Ontholestes murinus | reverse complement strand
AATTAACCATTCACATGCACGCATGTGGAGAATGTGGGGTTGCCTACGCCCATTTGTCAGGGTTGTGTAGGCATAAAAAGTCGCATGCAGGAACTCAATTCAGATGTTTGTATTGTGATAAAAAGTTTACTAGAAACGATAACTTAAATTATCATATAAGCAAGGAGCATCGTTTACCAGAAACCACCAACCGTAAAGATGTGGCGAAAATATTGAACATGGAACAATTGCCAATAAAAAATTATGGGGACTGGCACAATGAAAAAACAATTGATGATTTATCAGCTGTTATTAGAGCCAAGACCATATCTCTTAGAAACGAGACACCAAACAGTGCGGAGTCTGGAGGAGGGGGTGTTGATGAATTTATGGTTACTACAACAAATCAAGAAAACACGCATAAAAACGATATTAGTAGAGAAGTTGCAAACTATAAAAAATTTATAGCGCTTGAAATGAATAAGATACACAAAAAGTTAGAAGACATTGAGCGTGGAAAAGACCAGTTGGATGAAAGAGTTCATGGTAATAAAAGAGGGCCGGAAGAAACCGCATATTCTTACACCATGGAAAATTATGGTGGTTACAGATATATGATGATTAATAATCAGCCATCTATTTCATACCGCGATATAAATGATGTTGTTGATCGTTTGTGTGCTTTGCATAAATGTTCTAAATCTATACCCGTAATCGCGGAAATTAAAACAATTGAGAATGAACTAAGACAAAAAAATATAATTGAATAAACTGTATTTTAAAATGTGTAACCAAACGCAACACGATAAAGCAACGTTAAATAATTTTACTGATTAACGAATATTTAGGAGAATGTGGAGAAAATATAATGCAGTATAATTTTAACCTTGAAACATGAAGGATGAGACCTTGCTTCTGTTCATGCTTGTATTATTATTAACACACACACACACAGCCTGTATATCAGATAATGCAACAAAATGTTCATTACGGATATTTGGATATTTATGAGAATTCTACGGAACTACTGAAAAAGGATATATATATATATATATATATATATATATATATATCAGAAGGATCTGATGAGATTCCCAGAAAATTATGATCTTCCTGTAGATGGCGTTCTGAACGCTGAAACCCTCGAGTTAATGGATGCAGAGAGATGTGGAGTTGGAGATATTAATGATTATAAATTACAGTAAACTAAATAGGAAAAAACAGACATTTACATAGAATTTTTAAAAAAGCAAATAATGCTGAATTAGAATTAGCCCGGCAAGCATTTCATGTTTGGGTTGAGCCTAGTACGCTACATACCAACGAAACAATCCAGATATTTTAATTTCTTATCAGCGACGTTTACATAATTTCGCATATTGTGATAATCACACAAAGTGTCCTTCAAGTTTTGATGGACTCGGTAATATTTTAGGACATCCATATCGACCACCTGAACCTGGTGTTTTAGACAAAACAACGGAAATAGATATAGATAAAGATGAAAATTGGGTTTATTCCGATGCGGAAACTGAATATAATAAAACAAAACTATTCCATACATTGGTACACGAAATAGGGCATGCTTTATAATTATCGCACTCGTTTGTTAAAGAATCTATAATGTGATATACACGGAATTCAACAACTGTAATGGAGCGCCAATTCCATCTTCACCTTCTATAGAGATTACAACGCCCACATACAATATTACTTTACACCCAAACATTACAGAAATTAAAAGTGTGTGAATTAAATAATATAGATGCATATTTAGTAAGAAACGATTAATTATACATATTTTATAAAGAATGGGTCAGGATAAAAAGTTTACGTAATAACAATAAAAGTCCTCCGCAGAAGTTACGTAAATGGTTACTCTTCCTGCCGGGTCATTTCACAAAAATTGATACAATTTTCTAAATTTCTCGAGGAGATATTATTTTATTTGCGGATAACATGTATTACACAGTGGCGTTTCCATCTCTGCGGTTGATAACTTCCGGAGCGATAACACTGATGAATTTAAACGCGTCTTGAAAAATTCGTGCGGTTGTTAATAGAGGCAAATCGATTATTTAGAAATATTAACGGATATTTATATTACTTTGATAAAATAACGTTTATGAATATAGCGAATTTACTCAAACTATGTCTTGTGGAATAAAAAAGATATTAAAATCGGAGAAACTCATGAGGTATTAAACAAAATAATAAAGAGCTTGGATGTGCAGAAAGGGGCTCAGACATTTATTGACACACCATGAGCAAAGTAAAAAGTGATGTAGTAAATGAGCTGCATAAGCCCGCAAGAAAAATATTTCCTCGACGATGCACAATTATTAAAGGAGTGGACGATTTATGGCAAGCCGATTTAGCCGAATTTGGACTTTATGCAAGAGAAAATAAAGGATTTAAATATATTCTGGTAGTGATTGATTGTTTTTCAAAGTATTTATGGACTATAACATTAAAAGCCAAATCTGGTATAAATGTGGCTAATGCGTTTAAAAGTGTAATTATGATAAATGACCGAATGCCTAAAAATTTATAAACCGATCAAGGAAAAGAATTTTACAATATACACTTTAATACAGTGATGCAAAAATATGGGATTAATCATTATTCTACATATACAATCATGAAAGCTGCGATGGCTGAACGTGTAATTCGAACAATAAAGGAAATGCTGTATCGCACATTTAGTTTGCGAGGAACGTATCGCTGGATAGACATTTTGGATGAAATTACAGCTGATTACAACAAACGGAAGCATAGTACTACAGGAATGCGACCATGTGACGTCACTAAAGATAAGGAGCGTCACTTATTAAAAACTGTTTACTCACATATCAAAATCGCCGGAAAGAATATTTTTAATTTGGGCGATAGATAGTTCAGGAAATCCAATTACGGGTGCGTTTTATGCTGAAGAACTTCAAAAAGCTAAACATCCAGACGTTTACCTAGTGGAAAAAGTGTTGAGGAAAAAGGGGAATCAAGTTTACGTCAAGTGGTTAGGTTTAGATAAATCGCAAAATAGTTGGATAGATAAATCTAATGTTGTGTAATATAAATATAATAAAATATCTTATTATCCAAAATAGTTTTAAATAATTAGATTAAACTACAAGTCTCGACAGGTCTCGACAGCTCTGAGAAAACTTAAATTGTGGGAGAAAAATTATCACGGAATCCCCTACAACAGTGTATCAAAGGGGGAAAATTAAGGTGTTGGCTTCTGGGAGACAATCACCCCGATTTCGAGAAAAATAAAAATAAGTTATTGGCCTAGTTCTCGAAATCGGATCACCCTCGATTACCTGGTAGCTCAGGGCAGAGGTACCACACAGTCACTGCTTAAATTGAATGTAAACAAATACAAAACAATAACTCACCCTATAGCATCTGGTCTGGTCAGGAACAGCTTGATTCGGTAACTACTCACTGTATATATATATTTCTTATTGTGGAAAAATTGAATTGCACGGTTGATTAAATGAAGACACAATGTTCGGAAAACATTAACAATAGTTTAATTAAAAAAAAAAAAACAAAGTAATATCAACTAAATAGACTACAATAAAATATATATATATACAAAATGAAACTAATACCTTACGCGTATAATTACAACTAAACAGTATAAAGTCTCGTAAAGACAAGCTCGTTTCACGAAGGTTAAACGTGGACCGCACAATAACAAAACTCTCAAACTCTGAATAATAAAAAAACAACTGTCTAACCGTCTGAATAAAAAAACAACTGTCTAACCGTCTGAATAAAAAAAACAACTGTCCCTTCAACCCTGTGATCCGTCAGTTTTGTTAACCACCTTCTCCCTACTCACGATCATCCCTTCCTGGGTGATGTGCGAGATGGATGTGGTTAAGAATCCACTAACTGATTGGTCCAGCGGTTAGGGGTGACCTGCGCAAGTATGTTGCGCGTCATCATTTTTGTCTTCCCTGGCGCAAGGGGACGATGCAACCGGCAACCCAAATTACTAATGATAATTCTTAATCATTCTAGCTTGTAAGAATTAAAGTAATGCTATTAATTATCACTAATACTGGTATTCCTCTACAGTATAACTCTGCATGTAATATCGTTTGTTACCCTAATACTAACTTATATGTGATTATATGTTTGGGTAATTATAAACAAAATATATTTACAAATTGGCAAAATTAGAGTGGACGATCGTTATTAAAATTTACAATATTAATATTACATAGCAAATATGGCTGCGCGATTGACGTAATCGAATTCAATTCGCGATAAAAAAAAATGATGTGAATATTCAGTAATTTCCCTTAATCCGAGTTCCAAGCAGCCGAGCAGTAAAAGACGCCTCTCCATTGTACCGGAGGGCGGTACCCAACTGTGAGCATTTCGCGACCAAATCTGTTGCGCCTTTGTTCTGATCACGAAATGCCGTAATGTTGAAATTTTCCCGGATTAGGGCCGCTTCTTCTTAATTTGAGTTTTACAACCCAAGAGAGATTTGTGCCGCGTAAGGTAATAAATCTAAAACTATGTACCCTAAAACTAATAATAAACTAATCCTATATTTACAAATAATATTTACATAACCCGAACAATCAATAAGAAGACGAACTTATTTCATTTTATACTAAATGATTATGAAGGTAAATTAAACAACAATTAGGGAACCGTGATAAGATGAATAAATTGCCCGAAATAATCATTGTGCCGGCGTTTCCGGTAAAACGCCGGTAACAATTCGGCCCCGTAAAATGAAATAAGTTAGTTTACAACACGAGTGCAAAGTACAATTAAAATATTAGGAAGAAGAAATACATACACTAATGTTCGGTTCGCATGATAGACGTCATCAAGGTATGTCGTGTAATGCTGGTGTCTAAACTTACCCAGTGGAACTACAACATACGTTTTGTTTTGGGATTTGCTGGTGCTGGATGGCGTCCGGAACTTGGCTCTGCTTCTGCGGCCGTTCTAGCTGCAGTGGACGGTCCAGGAATTGGGTCATCATTGTCTTCTTCGGTCGCGCCTTCTTCTTCCGCGAGTTCCTCGGCCTCTTCGGCAATTCCGGCGGCATCGTGGGTGGCGGTTCCGGGAAGAGCGATGTCATCCTGACTCCGTGCTAATGTTATAGGTTGTTGTGGTGCTGGTCGAATGTCGTCCGCGTGTATTCTTACGTCGTGGCCATCACGATTGATAATATAAACGCGTCCGGCGAAGCAATCTCGGACAGTGTACGGTCCTTGCCACTTCGGCGCGAATCCGGCAGGGTTTTTCGAGTCGCTTATCGGATGGTTTCGAATGACAACCTTCTGTCCCACGGTGAATTGTGGCTGTTCATCTGGTTGATCATATCGATGTATATATCGTAGGTTGCTGTTTCGTATGTCCTCCCATCGTCTCTCTCTTTCGTCGGCCTGGATTGGTGGTTGGGTGGGTGGGATCTGTCGTTCTGCTGGACGAGGTAAGTTATAGCCTAACAAAGCGGCGGCAGGAGTAAACCCTGTTGCAGCGTTTGTTCTTGACCGGAGCTCGTACAGGATTTCAGGAATGTACCGTGCCCACTTATTTCCTGGTTGGTCTTGCATACGAATCCTCAGACATTTCTTCAACTCCTGGTTTCTTCGTTCTGTAGGATTTGCTTGTGGATGATATGCTGGAGTGTGGTAGGCTTCTACTCCCCAGCTTTGCAGTTGATCTCTCCACCGTTTTGAAATAAATTGCGGTCCGTTGTCGCTGATTATATTTCTTGGGTAACCGAACCTATGGAACACTTGTTCTTCTAGTAACTTTAATATGTTACCGGAACGTGCTTGGCCAATTGTAAAGGCCTCAACCCATTTCGTAAAAAGGTCGGTTACCACTAATATAAATCTTTTCTTTGCGGTGCTAGCTGGGTATGGTCCCATTAAGTCGACGGCAATGGTATCGAATGGTGCGATGGGTATGCGTGCTCTCATTGGTGCACGTTTCTGAGTCTTTCCACGCTTCGTGGCAATGCATATGAGGCAATTCTTTACGTAGTTTCGAATATCCGTAGGTTGGGTGGGCCAATAAAAGCGATTGCGAATACTACGTAAGGTTTCGTCACGTCCCGGGTGAATAGCCTCATCGTGCATCGCGTGTAAGACTCGAGGAATTGCCAAGGCAGGAACGTAAATAGCTCGATCGCGGCCATTAATCGGCCGGTGGAAAAGGTGTCCATCGATTACTTCCATTGTCTCGCTATATTTAGCAAATTCCGGGTGGTCTGGGTCAGCCAGAAGTTGTAATTTCCGCTGAATTTCCTCGTCTGATGCCTGCGCTTCCAGCACAACATGAACTATTGGCTGTTCTATTAAATTTAGTTGAGGTGGTAATGCACATTCTAATTCCGGTAATGGATCCACGGGTAAATTCTCTGGATCACGGCTAAGAAGATCAGCTAGTTGATTTTCCTTTCCTGCGCAATGAATAATTTCGAAATCGAAACTTTGTAACTGTAAAGCCCACTTCGTAAGTTTTGACTTGATATCTTTAAATTTCGAAAGCCATGTTAGCGCCTTGCTATCAGTCATTACACTAAAACGCTGTCCTTCGAGGAGTGGTCTATATTTTTGCAGTGCAAACACCAGGGCAAGGCATTCCTGTTCGTTAATGTGATAGCGCGTCTCGGCATCGTTTAGCTTACGCGAATCGAAAGAAATAATTCTTTTTTCGCCGGTGGGAGTTGTCTGGAATAATACTGCGGAAATTCCTATCATCGACGCGTCGGTTTGTACCGTGTATGGTAACTCTGGTAATGGCCGATGAAGTTTGAGTGGTTTTTGAACACATTTGCGCAGCGTCTCCATCGCTGCTGTTGCAGAGGGCGTCCACTTGAACGGGCGTGTTGTGGCAAGTAGGTCGTTTAATGGAGCGGTGATATCTGCATAATTGCTAATGTATTGTCTGATCCAATTGCAAAGACCCAGATATTTCCTCAATTGACGACGTGTTTTTGGAGTAGAGTGGTTTTTAATTTGGATCAGGTGTTTCTGCAGCGGTCGAGTTAGATCGGTGTCGACGATGTGGCCTAAATATTCCAGTGAACTTTTCCCAAACGAACACTTATCTTCGCTTAAACGAAGGTCAAACTGGTCCAGTCTTTCAAACACAAGTGCGAGGTGTCTGATGTGATCTTCTGGTGTCCTGGAGAAGATAATTATATCATCCAGGTACACCATTGCGAAATCGTGTATCATTCCAGCGAGGACTTCCTGGGACATCAGGCGCTGAAATGTGGCTGGAGCATTTTTGAGTCCGAAAGGCATCACACGGAATTGATAATGCCCTCCATCCGGTGTTGAAAACGCTGTATATTGTTTGGAGTTTTCTTCCATTGGGATTTGCCAATAACCGCTCTTTAAATCTAACGTAGAGAAGATACAAGCATTTCCGAGATCCCTTAGCGTTTCCTGAATAACGGGCATGGGGGTCGGTTCCGATATTGTTACCGCATTGAGTTTCCTGTAATCCATACAGAATCGGCTACTACCATCTTTCTTCTGTACTATGACAATAGGGGACGCGTATGGGCTTTTGCTTGGCTCGATAATTCCTTGTGCGAGGAGGTCATCTACTTGTCGGTCAATTTCTTGTTTTCGCGCTGTATTTACTCGATAAGGTCGAATCCGTATTGGTTTGTTGCTGTTGAGCTGTATTTTGTGCTCTGATGTTCGTGGACGAGGAGCGAATTGATCCTTGGGTTGAAAAATACGCGCGAATCTTTCAATCAATTCCTTGAAATGCTGGGCTGCGTTTCCTGTTAAATCACACTCAAATTCTGGCACTCGGATGGTCTCCATTTTATGTTGATGTTCGGTCCAACGGATTGTCTGGCGTAAACCGGTACCGAGGTGAATGCATAATTTACTGCAATCAATCACAGCCTGGTGTTTGAGGAAAAATCCCATTCCAAGAATTGCTTCGTAGCGCAGGTCGGGAAACACAAGAAAATGCTCAGAAAAATGTTCCGTGCCAAGTTGGAATTGAAGAGATGCTATTCCTGTCACATCTGCAGTTATATCCTTTCCAGCCAAATTTGCCTTCATGTTTAATTCGTGCACATATTTTCCAATTCCCGGTTGTATGTAATTATGACAGGCCCCCAAGTCGAGTAAACAAGATATCGTTCGTTCTTGTATAATCAATGGTAATAACACAAGTTTGGCGTCACTTGACGAAAAAGCGCATAACGGATAAGTGTCTTTATCACTACATATTTCACGTATGTTATTTCGCGGGCCCGTGCCATTAGAAATTGATGGGCACTGCGCACTTAATGATGATTGGCAAGCCTCCTGAATCCTACTGTAGGCTGCATTGACATTCCGGTGCTTGTGTTGTTCCATTCGGTTATCCGTTTGGTTAAAATCCGCGTTGTTTTCACTGTTCGAACTTGTACCGATATTCTGATGAAGGTGCCGGGTGCGTTTTACGGTTTTTCTGGAATTGCATCGAGTCAGTAGGGCGTTTCGTTGTCGTTGTACGGTGGCGGCAGGGGAGTGTTTAACGGTGTTTATCTCTGGTCCTGCCGCTCCTGGTCGTTTCCCGACTTCTTTGGACACGCGCTATACCAGTGATACCCGTTTTTGCAAATTCGACAGAGGGGTGGCTTGCGGGGGCGGTTCGACGTGGAGGCAGCGGGTTTCTGTGACGATATCTCTCTCGAGGACTGTTCTTTGTCATGGGGCATCCTGCTTGGGCTGATTGATTTTTCTTCGGAGTGTTTATACGTTTGCCGTTGATAAAATCTTGGTGACCGTGGTCGTTTATTATACTTATGGTGATTGCGATTCTTTGAAGAATTTGTGTAATTCTCGTTCTGTTGATTTATGATGTGTGTTATTGTGGCCTGTGTTTTCGCCTGGGATAAATCAGTATTCCTACTTTGTTCGACATTTGTACTCTTTCTTTTAGATGACAGTTTCGCAGCTTTAGCGACAAATTCTGACACGTTTTCCGGCTTGAAGATCATCGCTTGTTTCAACGAATCTGACGCTAATTCCCACATTACGGTTGTTTTCATCTCTTCGTCCCAGAAAGATAAGTGTCGGTCGAACAGGATTCGTTTTCGTAGGGCGAATATTCCTGGTGCAGTGTTTCCTTGGGGCTTCATTAACGCTTCCTTGGTTTCATCTAGCGCCGCGGAGACTGGATCAATCGAATCGATGAATAACGATTTCGCTTCGTCCCAAGACACATCGTCAGAGAAGTAATCTCCATATCTCTTCTTGTCCTCGGAATGCATCCTTGCTAGGGTTCTTCTGTGTTTCGCTTCATCTCTAAGGTTGAGCCCTCTGAACTCGCTTTCCATCTGTGATATGAATTTCCTGTGATTACGGCCATCAAACATAACCTTGTCCTCTTCTGAATAGTTGTTTGCCTCGCGAAGCAACTCAACTACCTGCTTGGGCCATATATTTGTTGCGATGGGGTCGGAAAAAGTAGGACGAAGTTGGCGAGGTTGTGAATTTGTGCGTTGACCTGGTGCTGCATGGAGGTCGACTACGACTTGTTGCTGATTCGGCGGTGGTGTGGGCAATTGGATTTCGCTACTGGCCTCTGAGAAACGTGATGGAACGCGTTCTTCAAGCATTGTCAGCTCTTCCTGAAGAAGGTTTATCTGATCACGATTTTCTTTCGCCTCCTTAAGGAATTTCTCTTCCCTCTTTATGAAATAGTCCCGCAAATCTTCAAAGTCTTTCCACGTAGGGTGCGGACGCTCTTCTTCTGCTCTGTGTTGCCGCTGAATTTCCTTCATTTCCTCGGCGAATCGCGCCATTTGGGCATCAAAAGCTCGCTTTGCTTCTTCCATCTGTTTATTAATTAGATCACATGATGATTCTAATGCCTTGGAACCTCGTGAAAACGGACGGCTACCTCGGTGGCTGTTGTCGGCATCCACGATTGTGCCGTTGTGAGCGGCGTAATCGGATATGGAGTTGTCAGCTACAATATTGTTATCGCCTGTGATCACCTCCATAGTCGGAGAGGTTTGTGTTTGTGAGCGAAGATTGTATGTGCTCATTTTTGTACGAGATTTGCTTTTAA
The DNA here is from genome assembly GCA_963969525.1 of Ontholestes murinus. Taxonomy (NCBI): domain Eukaryota; kingdom Metazoa; phylum Arthropoda; class Insecta; order Coleoptera; family Staphylinidae; genus Ontholestes; species Ontholestes murinus. The sequence goes on along the minus strand of CAXAKX010001198.1, from coordinate 33,942 downwards.
AAATAAGATTTACGCAACAGATTTGTTTACTATTTATAACTCGGCCCCGTCGAGCATTCAATTAGTTTTTAAACAAAAGTTTAGTAATTTGTGCAATTATTTTATCAAACTATATAAAATTATAATTTGTTAGAAAATAAAATTACTCTAGTTAATGTTTGATGTAATATAGCAAACAATCAGGTGACTGTGGGTGTATAAATTCCTGTTCTTTAATAAGAATAATTACGTGTAAATAAACAATAAACACTTCACTTCCCTATAAGAAAATGGTAATTAACAACGCGAATAATGGATGGTTGGCCAATGTATTGATTTATTACTTCCAAAACAGTTTGAATAGTTAAAAAAAAAATTGGAAATTGTACGGTTAAAAGTTACTTAGAATTATGATTCAAAATTTATAAAATATGACAATGGAACTTTATAGAATGCAAACAAAAATTATTTACACAAATATATTTAAATAAGCATTAAATTTTGTATTGTTGTAGCAACAATAACCATTGAGACATTAATCTATCATATTTTACTATCGAAAAATGAAAAAATGAAATATTTATTAGGATAAAATTAACAATTCAAAATTAAATTTACTTTAACAACAATCGTTAAAATTACTTGGGCTAGATAGTACAATTTTCAGAAATGGTAAGTAATCAATACACTAATTTTATTCAGGGTCGTGAGAAATTAACTAAAAAAAATGATAAATGAGAAATAATTGTAGTACAAACTTTTAACTCGAATTAACGTAATTACTTATGAATAAAAGGAATAATACACTGTTTTTAATTAAGATTAGGTGTAATTTATCCAATGAATAATTAACCAAAATAAAACCAATTCAAGTTGGTTATCTAAATCAAAAGTGAGATAATCCAAAAAGTGTCATTTATCACTATTATATAGACAAAAATTAAAGTTGGGCGCCATTTATCAAAGGGGGAAAATTAAGGTGTTGGCTTCTGGGAGACAATCACCCCGATTTCGAGAAAAATAAAAATAAGTTATTGGCCTAGTTCTCGAAATCGGATCACCCTCGATTACCTGGTAGCTCAGGGCAGAGGTACCACACAGTCACTGCTTAAATTGAATGTAAACAAATACAAAACAATAACTCACCCTATAGCATCTGGTCTGGTCAGGAACAGCTTGATTCGGTAACTACTCACTGTATATATATATTTCTTATTGTGGAAAAATTGAATTGCACGGTTGATTAAATGAAGACACAATGTTCGGAAAACATTAACAATAGTTTAATTAAAAAAAAAAAAAAAAAGTAATATCAACTAAATAGACTACAATAAAATATATATATATATACAAAATGAAACTAATACCTTACGCGTATAATTACAACTAAACAGTATAAAGTCTCGTAAAGACAAGCTCGTTTCACGAAGGTTAAACGTGGACCGCACAATAACAAAACTCTCAAACTCTGAATAATAAAAAAACAACTGTCTAACCGTCTGAATAAAAAAACAACTGTCTAACCGTCTGAATAAAAAAAACAACTGTCCCTTCAACCCTGTGATCCGTCAGTTTTGTTAACCACCTTCTCCCTACTCACGATCATCCCTTCCTGGGTGATGTGCGAGATGGATGTGGTTAAGAATCCACTAACTGATTGGTCCAGCGGTTAGGGGTGACCTGCGCAAGTATGTTGCGCGTCATCATTTTTGTCTTCCCTGGCGCAAGGGGACGATGCAACCGGCAACCCAAATTACTAATGATAATTCTTAATCATTCTAGCTTGTAAGAATTAAAGTAATGCTATTAATTATCACTAATACTGGTATTCCTCTACAGTATAACTCTGCATGTAATATCGTTTGTTACCCTAATACTAACTTATATGTGATTATATGTTTGGGTAATTATAAACAAAATATATTTACAAATTGGCAAAATTAGAGTGGACGATCGTTATTAAAATTTACAATATTAATATTACATAGCAAATATGGCTGCGCGATTGACGTAATCGAATTCAATTCGCGATAAAAAAAAATGATGTGAATATTCAGTAATTTCCCTTAATCCGAGTTCCAAGCAGCCGAGCAGTAAAAGACGCCTCTCCATTGTACCGGAGGGCGGTACCCAACTGTGAGCATTTCGCGACCAAATCTGTTGCGCCTTTGTTCTGATCACGAAATGCCGTAATGTTGAAATTTTCCCGGATTAGGGCCGCTTCTTCTTAATTTGAGTTTTACAACCCAAGAGAGATTTGTGCCGCGTAAGGTAATAAATCTAAAACTATGTACCCTAAAACTAATAATAAACTAATCCTATATTTACAAATAATATTTACATAACCCGAACAATCAATAAGAAGACGAACTTATTTCATTTTATACTAAATGATTATGAAGGTAAATTAAACAACAATTAGGGAACCGTGATAAGATGAATAAATTGCCCGAAATAATCATTGTGCCGGCGTTTCCGGTAAAACGCCGGTAACAAGTGGTGAAAGCGATCTGAGCGAATTACCAAAGCTGTTTAAAAAACTGTCTGCAGATATTGTATATGTTAAAGGAAGTCAAAAAATGCACTTACCTGAAAAAGTTTTATGATAATGTTATTGATTTAGAATTAGATGTGGATTGTCCTAATTTAAAAAAATCTTTCTATTGTTGTCAAGTGCACAAAAATAGATTAAGTATGTGTAGCATTATAAACGTTGAAAAATTATACAAGTATGTAAAGGGTAAAGAATAAAAACTGTTTTATTTTACAAGTGTTTTTTATTTAAAGTGTATGTTCATTACATGAACCTTTATTATCCCCGCAAAAACACATAGAGCCCACATTAAAAATAATGTGAATGCTGTTGATAATATGATACATATACAATTCATTCTTAAAATAGACATAAATAAAAATAAATTAATCGGTAGATGGAGCTGCCACTATATCTTTATGTCCCCAGGCTAGAGTGTCGATTCTGTTTTCACAAATATACCGCTTATCATCAAATGGTGATAGAGCCAATTTATTTTGCGTGTTTGAATAAATTGTGTGTTTGATTGATCTAAAAAGGTTCTGTTTTTTAATGATTGTGGCCGACTCATTCAAACACCTTAAGTAATCTGAACCGCTTAAATCATTCACCACTACATTTTTCTTAACACCTTTAGCCTTTTTAGACCATTTCCCCTCCACGTTATTCGCATACATTTTAGCTCTTAATCCGACAAACTCTTGCATAACCATTCCCCCATTCTCATCCTTCATCAGACCCAATACGGCCTTGTTTTGCAAAGGGATGCCGTACTGATTATTAGAATCAAAATTACTAGTGTCGAATTTATTCAAGTCTTGTTTCATATCCTTATAAATGTCATCAGTCTCAAATTGTAGCGTTAAACTGTCCGTGTCCATGTAGCACAATCTCACCTTATCTCCATATTTAGACTTTAAATAGCCATAATAAAATTCATACATTAATAATTTACTAAGATCTAAAACTGAGAACCCGACGTAAATCGGTTTATTATAAACAGCCCGCAAACGATCCAATTGGATCGCTACTAAGTTTTCGGTAAAAATTGAACAACAGTTGAAATTTAATTTTGCTATTAAACTTTCCGCGCCCCGACGTTTCCCGATATCCTCCCAATGATTCACCAATTTGACGTCTACACGTTTATCTACGTTTTCCATTGTCTTTCCAAAAACTGAATTATTCATTAATTTAAAGAAATCTTTTTCGAAATCGTTTCGAGCGGCCTGCCTCATTGAAGTGTTTAGATCAATGTACCTCTTTAACCAGTCAGACTGCTTGAAAGAAATTACGCGGTGAATTTTTGTTAATTTTAATCCGTTTCTTAGTGCTTGTTTCAAATTACGGTAATGAATTATATATTTGGTTTTATTGTTTAAATTTGGAATAAGTTTAGTTTGCGTGAATTTTGAATTTGGTGGTACTATATTTTCTGTGAGAAAAGGTAGATCGTTGTGTAAATTGTGAACATTTTCTGGATACTCAATATCCACTTCTAAAATGTATCCTGTGGATGAATCATCGGGAACATTTAATACGTTTAAATTTTCAATTTCTGTCGCGCTTAACCATTTAAAGTCCGCATACGGTAATAATTGTGACATTGCCCACCCATACAAATTGTTTGCGTCCCAGTACGTGAGATATGTCGAGGGTTTCGTTTTGTCAAAGTCGAACATGTATTTGTTGTTGGCTACTGCATGTCGTAACGAACATTGACTTATACCGCCTCTTATACCTTTACGTATAAAGTGGTGCATGTCAATGTCTGTCAGTAATTCCAATTTAATGTCTGTCAGTTTCAGCATAGCATCCCATGACAATCCGGGGGCCGTATAATAATGAGCCGGATCCAAATTATACGCCTTTAAACAAACATCGCGGAAATTTTCAAAAATATCTACCAAAAGTAGCACGTCAGTCTTTAAATACAAGTCGGAATATTCCTGTAAATCTTTACAATTGAATTTTGACCACACGTTTTGCGCATGCTCGTAATCCGCATTGGTGATATCCATCTTTGTTAACGAATTATAAAATGAAGTTTTTGGTGGTAATTTCGATTCGGTTAATTTGGAAAAGGAATCCATATACTGATATGGAAAGACACCTTTCTTTGTGACTAATTCAAATTGTTCATTACTGGGGAAATGTTTATGTACAGTATTTAATTGTTCCGGCTTTAAATTTCTAGCTAATTTGTCCAAACTCGAGGCCATAAATCTAAACGAATCCAAAAATCTTAATTTTAAATAAATATCGCGATCAATTCCTCGCTTATCAGTATATTTATCAACTTTGATTGATTTAGAAAATGATATGTATTTCTCCTTGTTTTGGGGAATTACATCAATTTTGTCTGTATCTAAGGCAAACTCTTTAATAAATAAATGGGAATCATAACCGCTTAAATTGTGAAAGAAAATCGGTAAAAATTTAGGAATTTTATAATTTAAATTACATTTGGAGTGGGCGGCTCCGACAAATTTCCCCGTTAAATGACAATGATCCGCCACCTTATCACAAGCGATTAATAATTTTTCACAGATATGGCACTCTTTAGCTGTATCAAATAAGTATTGTTCGCCCGGAGTTAATTTCGACATTGGAATTATGGGTTTTAAATGATTTTCATAAATTAATTTAGCATCAGCGCTCAATTTTTCCATAAATACTCTGGGGCAGTCCAAACCAGTATATGTCATAAATTTATCTAAATTTGAATTATAAGAACATTTAATATAATACGCGAAGGAATACGGAGTATGAACATGTGTCGAATAAGTGTATGATTTGTTTGGATCCGGCTGGCATGTTTGAATCGGGACGAGAAGTGATTCGAAATCGGCATAAACAGTAAAAGGCACCCGCATTTTAGAACAATAATTATTAAATGATAAAATGTTTCCGGGAACCATATCGCCGTTTTTATTTTTTATTAAATCGGTGGTGGGCATGACTGTATACACTTTATTACAATCATGCTGGGAATGGTTATGCAGGGCGATTTCCGTGGAGAAAAACGTCAAACACCCATCACATAGATGCGTTTTTGATTTATGTGTAGATACTTGAGATGCTACTAATCTGGATATATCTTTTATCCAAACATAGTGCCCCTTTGTACCATCCTCGATGTAAAGGAGGTTCACATGTCTCATGCGCTTTGATTTCGTAAAATAAATCGGCCCTACCACCTCGTGAACATGCTTATCAGAATCAAACTCTAGCCCGTACACGTTAATGCTAATATTATTTAAAATTTCAAATTTAGAAATATCTTTTAATTTTAATGGCAGCTCCATACCTGTTAAATTGAGAGCGGTGCTGTAGTGAGGGTATGATGCGGGACGATGTGGGTGAGCTCTACGATCAACGGGATGCAGTGCTGACGTCACCGCCCAAGCGAAGCAGGCCTCATCTTTATTTTGTACATTGATACAGGCTTTTTTCTTCTTGATGTTGGGTGGTAGCTCCACATAAGATGATCCTCGGATGGGGGTGTACTTGTTGATATTCACCTCAAGGTGTGATACCTTAAGTAAGGCCCACCCGCTGTCCCGCTCCTACAATGAATAATAGCATTTAATATAAAAATTATGTGATTAGAAAAATTAAAAACTTACCTGGAACTCTTCGCTCTTTGTTTTCACCACATTGCACAATTTTGCGTACACCTCCACCAGGTCGTCAGTAGGGGTTACCATCACGAAGCGGGTGTTAAACGATTTTAGATCTGACTGATCCTCGTCTCCTGGTTTGATATAATGGCCAAACAGCTCGATATTAACCTTTTGAGTCGAATGCTGATGACGACTCACCAAACGTACAAAGCTCCCCTCACAATCCTCTAAGAATTTCGGGATATCGGCAGTATTTGCAGCTTCAATGACGTAAGTGGCAATCCGGTTACGGAATGCAGTAGCAATTCTCTTTACGCCATCTTCGTCGGGTTGGGCAATCGTGATTAGATGTTTTTGAGATCTCAGATGCCCCGTAAGAAGTTGAGGAGTCCCAAATTCCTCTTGGCACGCGTCGCACCGGTTCTTCTTCATGGGAGGGGCCCCAGCTGGTGGAAGGTCGGCAACCCGCTTAACACCGTTTTGGGGATGATACTTTTTGACATGCTTTGTCAAATTATACTTATGAGTAAAGGTTGATTTGCAGAACGTGCACGAGAACATGATGATTGTTATGCGTTGACGGCTCAATTTAAACTGGTGAATAATATAGCTCTGAAATATTTATATCTTATCAACATACGTTACGTCATATCTACTCCCACCCTTATCAACCGCAAAACCTGATACTGGAAACCGCAACGTCGGCAACTGGAAACCTGATACTGGAAACCGCAACGTCGGCAACCGGAAACCTGATACTGGAAACCTGACACCGGAAACCTGATACTGGAAACCTGACACCGGAAACCTGACACCGGAAACCTGACACACCGGAAACCTGACACCGGAAACCTGACACCGGAAACCTGACACCGGAAACCTGACACCGGAAACCTGACACCGGTGACCTTGGGAATGCTTCCCATGCTATTCTTATGGGAATAATTCCTGGCGCAGAACCCGCTAATATCCTCTACTGCTGTGCATGTTTATTAAGCTTCACATCTTGTGTCAATTATAATTTGTAAGCGTGAAACGGCAGTTCACTAGTAATTACATGCTTGAAATTAGCAAATCTTGTTTACAACATCGCATTGATGTTTTCGACTTTTACCAACATTATTATGCTGCATTAATATTCGCTTTTCAACAGCTTAAAAGCATTACTTTCTTGATTTTAATAAACTTATCTATTTGGGTTTACAAAGTTCTTTAAATAATTCTTAGAAGTTAGCTAGTAGGATTTGTCAATAAAACATTCTCTGGAACATAGTAAAGACTTTAGTAAAGATCACTATGCGTTATATAATTTTTTTATTTAACATACGAGCTGAATTTGTTGACATAGTTTCTATTACCAGAAGTCTGGTAATTCAGTGTCAACTTTGATTTTTCCGTTAAATATTTGAAGATAAGGAGCTGCAAACCGCTTCTGGTGTATTTTTTCGTAAATTTGCAAAAGTACTATAATCTAAAAGATATTAAGTAATATGCAGTTTTCTTAGTATATTTTCAACTTTTCAAATTGATTTAAAACAATTTGTTTATTTTTACCTTATGGCCTAGATTTCTATTTAATATATGTATATCTAGTGCAGTGGTCGGCGAACCGGGGTAAATTACCCCAAATGGGGTAAAAATGAAATTTTGTAGGGTAATAAGAACTCCTTTCTAATTTGCTAATTCATAACCATGTTAGTATTTGTATAAACCAATCTTAAAACTTAAACAATTCAGCGAAATATACGGACCGGGCCACCTGACTCCCCACCACTACTAAAACAAGTCAAAGGGCGCGTCTGGACCATCGCGCATTAAGTGATCGGCGAGAACGCGCAATCATGCACGTGTACATGCACATGCACATGCACGTGCACATGCACATGCACATGCACGTGCATACAGTAAAGCTGCCATTTAAAAATTTAATTTAATGAAAGCGTTTTTCAACCACTGGTTCTGTCTCCTTTCAGATGGCAGCAAATAGAAATAGGAAAAGAACATACCAGGAAGAATTCCTTAATTATGGTTTTACACAAATAGAAGACAAAGGTACTATGAAACCACAGTGTGTTGTATGTTTGGAACTACTGACTTCAGAATCTTTAAAAAAAAGTCAATTGAAGAAACATTTGGATAATTTGCATTCACATCTGTCTTACAAACCGCGAGAATACTTTGTAAATTTAGAAATGTCTGTTAAAAGGCAAATATTGGACAGCAACTTGTTAGGTACTTTTGATCAGCGTTCAGCATCAAAGGATAGTCTGGATGATTGCCCGAAACAAAAAACCATATACTATTGGTAAAGATTTGGTTAAACCAGCAGCTGTGAAAATGGCAGAGATCGTGTGTAGTCAGAAAGAGGCGAAGAAACTGAATTCAGCGCCCTTGTCTGCAAGAATTATAAAAGAAGAATTTCTATCTTGGCGGAAAATATCAAGGAACAGGTTATTTTCTCACTAAAACAGGTTAAATATTTTGCTATTCAGCTTGATGAGACTACAGATGTTAGTAGTAATTCACAGCTAATGGTGTATGTTCGCTACAAAAGTACAGATGCAATTGAAGAGGAATTTTTGTTCTCATCTCGAGTTAAGATCTCGTGGAATTGATGTATATAATAAGGTAAATGACTACTTCAATACTGAAAGCATTAATTTAAAGTAGGAGAACTATATTGCTGTGTCTGTTGATGGAGCTCCAGCTATGCTGGGTCATATTAATGGTTTTTCGGCTTTTGTGAAAAAAATCCAAATATTGAAGTTACTCACTGTGTGATCCATCGCCAGGCACTTCTTGTGAAATATTTGTAACCTACACTGGAAGCCGTTAAGCATGATGTAATCAAGATTGTTAATGGTATCAAAGGACATGCACTAAACACGCGACTATTTCGTGAATTATGCCAGGACGACGACGCTGAATATACGGACCTACTTTATCATACAGAAGTGAGATGGCTCTCTCGTGGAAATGTTCTAAATCGAGTATGGGCTCTCAAAACTGAACTCGAAATGTTTATGGTTGATCAAAAGAATATTATCGCAGATAAGTTCAAGCTAGAGAAATAGTGTCAGCGTTTGGATTGAAGCTTCAATATTGGGGACAGAAAGCAGAACAGGACAAGATAGCTTCTTTTTCAAAGTTAGCTTTGTTTTTGGAAGATTGTGAAAATATTACTTTTGATGACATCAAGGACACAGTTATCAGACATCTTACCAAACTCAGAGAGTGTTTCTCTGATTACTTCCCAGATCTTGATATAAATACTGTCAGTTGGGTTGTAGATCCTTTTAAATGTGACATTGCTAGAAGATTGCCAGAAGATCCTCCAGGTTTGGCAGAGGAAATTCTTGAACTTCGATGTAATACTGAAGCACGTATTCAATTTGAGAGCAAAGCAAATCTGTCGTGTTTTTGGTTGTCAAAAGCTGCAAATTCCTTCAAAATTGCACATGAGGAGGCGGTAAAAAAGTTGCTGTCATTTGCAACAACCTACCTTTGTGAACAAGGCTTTTCCACTCTAATGAACATAAAAATGAAGAATAGAAATAAATTAAACGCCGAAGACTGTATCCAAATTGCTCTTACATCAAAAAGCCCCAATTTTGAAGTTATTGTATCAAACATGAAGCAACATCATTTCTCCAAAACATGAAAGGGGAAAGTTTTCAATTAATTTTACACACTTACTAATTTCATGTAACATTTTTTATTTGCAGTGTAAATTAATTCAATAAAAAAAACTTTAATTTACATTTACATTGATTTTCTTCTTTTCAAAATGAGGGGGTAATATTAACTTACGCAAAAATATTTTGGGGTAATGATTAATAAAGTTCCCCAGCCGCTGATCTAGTGTATATATACGGATAATGTGTGTTGTACTGAAATAATACTAACATAATGCAGGTATTAATATAAAACTCATGGAAGATAGCTAATAATTTATATTGCCGGAAGGTTTTTAAACACAGCTGTGGCTGGAACTCGGTGAAGGGAATTGCTTTCGCCACGCGTGCTGTTTAATTCAACAATGGAGAGCTGGTAAACAGGGCATGATGCCTTTATGGTGGAGACATTTTTAAAAATAATGTGTCTATTATTATAATTTAAAGTATGTTTCGTCCGCCATTCAGCATTACCCATAACGCCAGCTCCCTGACAAATATGGCGTATTAACTAAACTATACACTATATATAACAATGGTTTGATGTGTTTATTTGTTTGGATTATATATAGTTTACTCATTTATTACTTATTCGATTTAACAATATATTGCGTAACATTTCCCTATCTAGTTTTCATCACACGATAATTTCAATAAATTTCAACGAGGTTGTTAAAAACCATTACTTATAATCCCTTCAAATATCATCACGCTGTTAAAACTAGTTAGAAAATTGTTTTATATAGTTGTTTCGCTACATTCTGGAACCGAATGTATAAAGTATTACTTTTTATAATAAGCTGTCACGTTCTAAACACGTGCCAGGAAATTGCCAATATGAAAATGGAATATATATATATATATGTAAGTGTTTTTCTTCAGGAAATCGTTTTTTGTCTTATTCATGTACAAACTGTAGTATATTAGTAATAAACAAAATAAATAAATTACATATTTCTAATACCAATATATTGTAAGTATATTTTACATATAATTTATTTAGTTAGAATCAGTCGACACATTCTTATTAATATTTATATAAACACACGTGTTCGAATAAATTTAGATCCCTTGCTAATTGACGCAAACATTTATTTGATTAATTTACCCTAGACTCCAGCATTAAATATCGTTAGACGTAATGTATGATTTTCTCATTAGTTAGTTTAGCTAGCCATGTGTTATCAGAGCTTATTTATCCTTCTAACTAATTAAGCTAATGTTGAAGTTGCTTCCGCAACTACGAAGGGAAACATTAATTATCCCCAATTAACTTTTCTTCCAGCGATGATTGAATAACGAGATTTTGATAGCACTAGGAGCTCGTTTACCAGAGAGAAATTGGTCTGAAATTTATTAATTCCGCACGACACATTAGAATCATAAAGTTTAGCGCGATTTATCGTGGGGATTATTGCCAGCGATAAAGAAAGCCACGATTACACAAAAAAAAATTCAATTCACGTTATAGAAATTTTGATTAATAGTGAGAGAAAAATTTCCGCTAATTTAGGAATATTAATTAAATTTATAACGAGTGTAATTTATTATTACAAAAACAGTTTATATTATACAATGCAACTTCTAATATGTAATTAAGCGTTTTCCTTTCTATTAAATTACTTCTATTTCTAAATGTTGATGTAGATCTTCCCTATTTATTTTGATAATTACGACTTTAGTATAAATAATATTTTTAAGTTTTTATTTTCTCGTTCAACAAAATTTATATGTTCCTTACATGTAAAGTAATTACTTGTGTATTTTCATGAATTAGTTAAAGATAATTTGCTTTTCATCTTGTAGGTATTCACACTTTGCAGCAACCTTATAAGGAATATTTTTATGATTTATAAAGGTATCGAGACATGTCTTTATTTATTAATTATCAAAATTTGTTTCTGTTTTATAACAAAAACAACCAAAAGCATAATAGTTTTAGTCCAATCAGTGATATGAAAATCGTATCACCAAGAATAGAAATTGGCACAAATGTGTAACTTTTAAAAAATATTTTAAGCAACTTGAAATTCGTGGTTAAGAGCTTGAAGCATGTGTCTGCAAAGGATGATGTAAGTTTTCCCATGTTGTCCTATACAGGCTCAATTGGCACAAAATCAACGTCCAAATAAATACATCCATAGAAACTCCTGTAATATAAGATAGGAATTGTCTTGCTAGAAGAAACGGAAGAATATGGGGTTCTCTCACCTCATCTCTGACGAATTTATTATGAAGTTATAACATCCAATTACATTATCCCTACATCTTGATTCACAGGCTTCTCAGCAGAAAATTGTATGTCGTTTAACTTTAATATAAAAAATATATAAAATTTCTGTTTCCGCCGTAAACCGTTCAAAGGGTTACAGGATAACATTTGTTAGCTAACCATAGCTCAGCAATTGATATTGTACTGCAGAATCGGTCTTTCATGTTGAAGATGGCGAGCTTGAACGTAATGTGTTCTTTTTAGTCCCACTCCTGCGATGTTCTTGGATCTCTATAGTCCGTGTTTGATAGCAGCGTATGAAAGTAGATAGGTTTCTTATAAGGCTATCAGCAATATTTATAATTAAAAATACGACCTCTGTCTAATTTGCTTAATTGGTGGTAATTGAAGGTGCACTGAAGATCTTATCACACAATCAAACAAACGATGAAAAGCGAATATAATAGAGAACCGAATAAAATTTAGCAAAAATTACACCTGTTAAAATTATAAGAAAAATCTGAAAGACCTGGAAAATAAATCTAAATCACCTCATCCATATGAATGATAGTTTAATCAATTGATAACTTTTAATAGATTAACCTTTGTGCCTAATTTAGTCAAAAAGATAATGCATCTTGATCATATGTGTAGACAAATAAATAATATAATAGACAACCCAGATCTATTCCCACAATTTCTTACAGATGGTATGACTTATATAAAACCAAAATATGACAAGACTACCAACCCTGCCAACTACCAACCTCTCACATGCCTCCCTACTCTAAATAAAATTATAGCTTCAGTGATATGCAACAAAATTGAACAACACTTAATAAGCAATAATATCCTTAGGAACAAAAATGCTGTAGGAAGAATACCTAAGGCTGCGTAGAACAATTAATAATCCATAGCATTATTATGAAATAGACGGAAAACAGCAACGAAACAAAAGAATATGCTACATCAACTATAAAAAGGCATTTGATACTGTACCCCATTCTTGGCTACCCGAAATACTAGAAATATATAAAATCCATCAGACTCTCCGAAAGTTTTTTAAGGCAATTGTGGAAACGTGGCGAACGAAAATACATCTAACAACAAAATAGCAAATACAAGCAGACTGTATCCACATAATAAGGGGAGTTCACTGAGTAGGACACTAAACACCGCATATATTCAACGAACAAACAGAAGAACGAAATATATAAATATGTACTTAAAGCTGGTTAATTTTCATTGATGAAATTATAGAATGATTGTTAATATACAAATATATGTGGATGTTAAACTTAAAAATTACGTTTATTGGCATAAAAACAACATTTTACCTTATTTAATATATGAAAACACTATTCTACTCTTCTTTTAAACTCCTTCTCCCACCACAGCCTCGCCAAAACCTTTACACTAACTCCAACCTCTCTCATATATTCTGTTAACCTTTTGTTTCCCCCAACTACTCCTCATACACCCCTTCAAACTCTTTCTCAAAATGATGTACACGTACACACTTATCATACCTTTCCTCTTTCCAAACCTTCCTTCTTCTTTCTCCCGAACCGCATCTAGCTCATGCCAGAGTAATCTTTTCTTCAAGAGAAGCTACTATTAGTCAAGTACCCTGGCACCCACCTATATACCTGCCTGATTGTTTGCGTTCTCCTCCTTGCCCTTTTTTTGCATCTCCTGCATCTCAACCTCCTTTTACTTCTCTTTTATATATGCCTCATCTCATATTTTACGACACTATATATTGCCTCCCCATGCACAGTCATTCTATTTTCCTGAAGCAGAATGTACTCATGCGTTATTCTTTCAACCCCCAGAATCTACTTTAAGGACAACCACTGCTCTCTCTCATACAGCAAAATGGGTTTCACATGCGCATCCCATACTTTGCATGCCAATTAAAAATTACATGAAAACAAGACTCTTGCTTTTCTGGCTTTTCCCTATACCTCACCATATTCACCTGTGCATTTAAATATGAAGGAATTTAGAAATGAAGAAAGTTATCCAAATATGATAAACTTATTCTCGGATTATTTTATTTTAGTATATACTACTTTAAATGATTACCCCGGTGTTCATAATATAAGGTCACTTAGATTTAATTCATAGTAACCCTTTGGTTGTTACTATGGAAGAGGTATACAATGCAATTTTAAGTCTTAAATCATCTCATTCTCATGGACCAGATCAATTATCGAGGTACTTTATTAAAACTTGTATTTACTCGCTTTGTTGCCCAATTCATAATATGTTCACTAAATCATTAACTTTGGGTACAATGGCGTTTATTTGGAAAGCTAATTAGGAAATTCCAATTTATAAATCAGATTCAAAAACCTGAGAGAAGATTATCGAGATATAGCTATTTAATCAGTTACACCTAATATGCTGGATGGGTTAGTGGCTGATCAAATGCAATGGTTTTCGCGGAAGATAATATCTAATAATCAACATTGATTTTTACCAGATTGATCAACTATCTCAAATATGTTGGAATACAAGATGTTTTGGCCAAATTCATGGAAATAAATAATCAAGTTGATACAAGCCACACTGATTTTTCAAAGGAATTTGATAAAATTGATTGGTTTGTATTATTGAATACAATAAAAACATATGGCCTTAATAGTACTCGGAGTACCTTAAATTGTTACTTTCATTCTTAACATATCGTATAGAGTATGTTCGTATTTAAATAATAAAGGTAAAAATTGTAGTGATACAAGGGTCACATTGTAGACCCATTTAGTTCAATATTGACGAATACAGTATAGCATCAAGAACTGTGAGATGCAGACGATGCAGAAGATATTCGTTTGAACTAGGCGTGCTTCAGTAACAAGTTACTATTAAACGTACGCAAGTGCTATTCTATGACAACATCTAGAGGTGGAAATCTAATACAGTCGGTTCTTCAGTCTTTGTAAAAGTTCACACCATAAAAGATTTAGGAGTCACCTTCGATTCAAATTTTTCATTTGACTCTCACATTATAAATATTAGCAGGAAGGCATTACAAATATTGGGATATGTTTGGTAAATCGGCAAAAATGTAAAAGTCCAATGTGTAAAAACATTATATTGTTCACTGGTAAGAAATATGCCTCAGCTATATGGACTCTCTTTACTATAGTCAACATCAATCTTAGCTTAGAATTGGTACCAAAGAAATTTTCACGGTGGTATGTTTTATGAATAATGAAGATTTTGGGTATCATGAAACTCAAAGAACGTGAGAAAACAACTGACTTATTTGTACTTCATAGGATAATCAATGGAACAATGGATTCTCTCAAGTTATTGAGACAAATTACATTTCAAGTCCCTATATGCTCAAATACGCGCTCAAATATAATATTTTACGAGAACACTTACAGAACGATGTCTAGTCATCATAATTCACTCGCCCGCCTGATGGACTTGGCCAACCAGTTAAATAAAAATCCATGGTTTGGCATTTTCAACTGATCAATATCTGTTTTTAAACCTAAATTAAATATACATAGTTATTGTAATTTATACGTACAAATGGTTCAACTTTTGCATGAATTCATTTTTATTTTACAATTGTATTTTATTTACCTTTATTATTATTATTATTATTATTAAATACATACACTTATTTAACTGAAAGAAAAGGCCGTCCAATATTTCTTTAGGCCCAACATACCTTCTTGTTTAAATACCTTATAATATTAGATTGTCATACAGCATTCAAGAATTTTTACCTGTAGGATTTAAACAAGAAAAGCAAATGAATAAGGCTTTAGTTAATTCTAGAAGTATAATTGGACCAAATAGATTACCGCAAATAAATAAGAAAAGAGGAATAGCAAAGTGGAGAAGTTGATCCACACAAAAAAAATGGATATCATATCAAAAAAGATTTTTATTAAAAATTTGTCATGCACTACAGTAGAACATGATACCTATACATTGTTCGAGCTTGTAATGTTAAAGTAAATATATAGATTAAGTGAAAGAGATACAATGCCATGAAAGTACATGCCTCATTTGAATCACTAAGAATGATTTTATTATTTGGAAAAGCAAATAAGACAAAAATTATTATAAATAAACTACTAATTGCAAAAAAGCTAAACAGCAGAAAGCAATAGCAGGATGATCGCACAAATGGAATTCTCTATTTCATAGAGATTACACTCGAAGATGGTGCCTCTGTTAAGTTGACCTTGGACCCAACACGCATTATTGCAATGTAAAAGTATTTAGAAAAACATGTATGTTTAAAGGCGTAAATTTTTACAAACAAATGATCATTCCAAAGAATTATGCAATATATTCATCTTTCAATTACCTTATGTTCAATTGACTTAATATAGAACTGTGACTGTGTGTTTCATTAGTTTTCAACATGAAAATATGGAAATAAACCTTAACATTTTCAAAGCTTCGTTGCATATTGTTGTAATTTCGAGGGCATGAGTTAGTTCTTGATCTTTGATGGTATAGGGATGATAAATTATATTTCCGACTAAAAGTCATGCAAAAATATTTTCTAATATTTAAATTTTAATAATTTTCAAAGTATTTTGATCAAGCGGTAATTTGAATAATTTAAAAGTTTTTAAGTCATCGCCAGATAATAATATATAATAATAAAATTGCTATTTTAAATGTTTATACCAAGGTCATTTATAAATAATAAAAAATAATATGGGTCTGGTACAACGGATATCACATCTATACTACCAGAAAATTACGAAATATTTAATTGTGTTAAGAATTTTGTATTTATAATAGGAAACAGTTAAATATTTAAATTGATTTAAAACACAATATTTACTTACAAACTTATCAATAATATTTTAATATAAATATATGAATTTTAATAAACATTAAAATATATATTTTTTAACTAATGGTGTGTAATGAACAATTCGAGAAACATCTAATATCCCATTATTAAAACTTTTATATTAATTATTAAGGCTTTGCAGAAATGCGATAATAGCCTTACGAAATATATCCGTAATTTAACTTTCGGTAAACAGATGTTGAAGTAAAATACAACAGGCTTTGGGCGCGACCCCATTCGTTAACGACTTGGGCAAACTTATTAGATGACAAACAGAAATTCTCTCCAGGTGAAAACGTCTGTTAGGGAGTGAACAGAACTAGATAACGATAAATGACAACTTGTTCTGATGTTTATTATCTGGAGGTAACACGAGTTCCTGACCCCACAGACATCCCCCAGCGTTCCTGCACATGACAGGAAACCGATAATCGGATTGATTTAGTGCCCTCTCCTTTCGAACTACGCATCCAAGAGTAACAATGCGCTCATTAAAATTATAATTAAAATGCGCGCATTTAATTCATACTTTAGCGCATTATGTAAATTGATTTTAATTTCGCCTCTCTATATGAAATATATACTAATATATATTCCTATTAATGTAAAATGGAATTAAATAAAACTCGAAAGGAATTTATTGGACTTTGGAATTCTGAAAGACTAACATTTAATATGTTTCTATTAAATAGCTTGATTTTTGTAAATAATAATTCTTTACTATAATAAGGATTTTATTACAAGGGATATTTTTTTATTAAAACCATATAGAAACTAAAGCATCCTAGTAGAACTTAGTGACCAACATAAATACTCTAATAGAAATCTTTACTTCAATCTTTTTACAATTATGTCTAAACATAATTTTAATTTTTAAGCTGAGAGCTCGAGAAAGCCAAAACATCAAATATTTTAATTGAAGTACTTCGTATTTATATAGTAGTTTTAGGTTTGTGTTTACAAGAATTAGACAACTTTATATACTCTCAATTACTTGTGTTCGCGCCGATCAGTGCGCGAATGGATAGTAGTTTACTTTCGTTAATTTACTTGTTTGTGTCCGAGTCAAGCCATGGCAACGCGAGATTGTTTTTTACGAGTAGGCCTAGTTTTGGACAAAAGCGCGTCATTCTCTCGCTAACATTTAAACAAGTAACTTGTCAAATTTGCGTGAAATTTGTATTTCCTTTTTGTGTTATATTTTTCTTATATTTTATTTGTGTTTCTTTAAATGTCATTTAGCCTAACTTATTCTTTGCTTTAATTTTATTTCAATTTATTTTTATTTGTATTTGTTTAATGTAATAGCTCTCATTATTTCTAACACGACGCACATTTTATGTAAATAAAGAAATTTGTTTCTTAATATTGTGTTTAAGTAATTTTAAAATCAAATCGCGGAAACCGCGTAAACATGGTCCTTCGAACCGGATAGGTTAATTCATAAACATTGAGCTAATTATATACAAGTTTCACGTATTTTTTGTGTTTACTTATTTCACAAGATACGATACACGAGTAATATCGTATCTTGAGTGATCGCCGTGTATTTTGTTACCGTGTTCTAAGAGTATTTCGGGTCGAACTTTGTGGGTGCGACGTTCGAGCTCTCGTGTGTGTTTTAATCCACTCGTTCGTCGATTTTCCGTCCCAACACAACAATTGCTAAACAAGTGCATCATAGCTACTGCAATTATTAATAGGCTTCAAACTAAGAAGGAGAGAATCATCAAAAGTGTTTCACAGTTTGAAGAGTACTTGAACAAAATAGAAACTCCTCAGACTGCGAAAGAAATCTCTGGAATTCAAATGTACATCGAGGATTTCCGCCCAAAAATTGATCAAATCGAGGATATTGCCGATGAATTGTCTACGGTGGATGTAGATATCAGCGAAGAGGTATACATATTTAAAACCAGGTACATGGAGGTACTTCTATCAGCGACTTCAAGACTCCCCCAAGTACAAACTCCCACAAATGGACGTGTGTTATCACAAACCCCTGAAGTACGACTACCAGTGATTGAAATTCCAACATTTAGCGGAAACTATGACGATTGGACGCTACTTTGTATCACTCATTCATAAAAACACAATATTAACAAATGTACAGAAGTTCCACTACTTGCAAGGGGCTCTAAAGGGAGAAGCTGCAACAAATGTATACAAGTGTCAGATGTTGGCTACGAAATCGCCTGGAATCGTCTGAAGAGTCGCTATCAAAACGAGCGATTCATATTCAAGAAACACATGCACGCATTATTAAACCTTCCACATATGAAAAAGGATGACCACGTATCACTAAGGCGTTTAATGGATATCTTGGCAATCAACATATTGTCATTAAAGGCAATAAACCGACCTACAAATTATTATGATGGCTATAGTGGAATTGGTACAAGACAAATTGGATATAAATTTTCAGAAAGAGTGGGAAGGTCATACGTGTGACCACATTCCAACTATAGATGAGCTTGAGACATTCCTTTCTGCAAAGTGCAAACAATTGGAGGCGGTTAAAGACAATGTGTTTAGTGCTAACAACCAGCCCGCATCCCATAAAGCAAAAGTACAAATACCGTGGATCGAAAATGCAGTCTGTGTAACGGAAACCACACGATTTATAAATGTGAAAAATTTACAAAAATGAGTGTAGCAGAGTGGATCAATACTGCTAAAAGAAACCACTGGTATTTTAATTGCCTTAGAAAAAATCATTCGGCTCAAAAATGCCCATCTAGTTCCTGTTGAATATGTAATAAGCCTCATCATACTATGTTACATATATCACAACAATCAAATTCAAACCAGTCGGAATCTGTCGCATCATCAACAACACCAGCTAGTTCAATTGGCCCATCTACATCCGCAGTAAGTTTTGGATATATGCCATCCAAAGTGCTATTATCAACGTGTAAAGTGATTATTTAAGACATTCATGGACACGAACAAGAAGTACCAGCTCTTTTGGACACCTCATAACCGAGTCATCTTCAATTCGATTTTTGCCGTATACCTTCTGGTATCGAGTTAGCGGATCCGGAATTCTTTGAACCTGGCGAAATTGACTTATTAATCGGTAATGGACATTATTACGATATAGTGCGCGACGGTCGGTTAAAAATTAACTTATTTTCGCTTTACAATACCGATTTCAACTGGATTTATGGGCAGTTACCGAGTGAACTGGAAGTTATACAACAAAATAATGCCGCTGTATCAATGGTACGATTAGATGACATAGTGACAAAATTTTGGGAACTAGAGAGCTACAAAAAAGAAACTCTCACACCTGCGGACGACAGATGTGAGGAACACTTTCAATGGAACTTCAGGAGAGATGAAACAGGTCGATTTGAAGTAGCGCTTCCCTTTAAGGAGGATCCTTGTAGACTGGGCGACTCGAGTGAATCCGCAAAACGGAAGTTTTTTTCTCCCGAACGCCGGCTTGCCAAATCGCCCGACACCTATACTGCATATCGTGCATTCATGGAGGAATATCTGAAGTTAGGACACATAAGGAAAGCCAATGGAGACACGAAGAATGGCTATTATTTACCGCACCACTGCGTATTTAAACAAGATAGCCTAAATACTAAGCTGCGAGTTATCTTCAATGGGTCAGCTCCCACCACTACAGGAATTTCACTCAACGACATTTTAATGGTCGGCCTCCCAACTGCAGAGTGATTTATTTTCCATTATGCTACGGATGCGCTGTTGGAAATATGTTGCCACCGCTGACGTCGCGAAGATGTTTCGTCAGGTAAAGGTGAGACACGAAGATATTAAATACCAGCGACTCTGGTGGAGAAATAACCCAGGAGATTTGTTAACCACGTATGAGTTAACTACGGTAACATATGGAACGTCAAGTGCTTCATTTCTCGCTATCCGTGCTCTTCGAGAACTGGCTCAGAATATGTGCGATGTTTACCCAGTTGGAAGTCAGAGGTGTTTATCGGACTTTTACGTGGATGTAGATACTCTAACAACCGTACTAATAGTCAGAGATTAATTCTCGGATTGTAGAATCCTAGATTCATTGTCAGATTTAGTAACTTTTTTAGTAACATTTGAATATCACTGGTTTTACGTTGGTGTCACGGAACAGCTGACGTGATTGTCAGTAAAGAAGAACGTGAAATGTTTGTTTGCAAAGTTAGTTTGTGTGATAAGGGACAAGGAATAAGCATTGTTTTTATTTACTTAAGATTAAAGTAAGTACAGTCGATAATTATTTTCAATGAAAATTGCAAAATTATTTTCATTTAATGTTTTTGCAAACAAATTTTGCACATGCTCCTCAACTGACAATCACAGGTTATATTGACAATGCCATCAGCTGTTCCGTGATACCAACATAAAACCAGTGATATTTAAACGTAACTAAAAAAATACGACAATTAATCTAGAATTCTACAATCCGAGAATTAATCTCGGTTTATTAGTACGGCTGTAAGTGATTTAAAAATAGTCCGCGATCAAACTAATTCTCTTCTCGCCAGGGGAGGATTTGAGCTCAAGCGTTGGGCAAGCAATAATACAGAATTATTTGCTGACTTTCAACCCAATTGTATTGACAATGTAACGGTGTTAACTAGAGGAGATGTTAGCACTACTACGTTAGGAACAATATGGGACACCGTGAGTGATACATTAAGTTACAAGTGTGATGTCTTACCAGCCAGAGCAAAAACGAAGAGGAGTATCTTGTCAGAAATATCTCGAGTGTATGATCCGCTGGCCTTAATTGGACCAATTATAATTAACGGCAAGTTTCTTATTCAAGATTTATGGAGATCCAAGTGTGGATGGGACGATACACTGCCGGAAGCATACATTTAACGCTGGCTCGAGTATGCTGAAAATTTGAAGCAAGTGGCATCACTTTCTATTCCGAGAATGGTAACTTCGGCGACGGGGTGTGACTTGGAGCTACATGGATTCGCAGACGCCAGTGAACACGCCTATGGTACGTGTATTTACGTAGTAAGAGTGCAGCAAGGTCAACGGATATGCAGCCATCTTCTATGTGCTAAATCCAGAGTGGCACCTGTCAAGACAACCAGCATCCCAGGACTGGAACTTTGTGCTGCTGTTCTATTAGCAGAGCTATGTAAACGAGTAAGTGAGTCGCTAAATCTTCGACAATGTAAATGTTTTTACTACACTGATTCCATGATATCGTTATCGTGGACAAAGTCGGACTGAAGACGTTTTAATACGTTCGTAGCAAATCGAGTTGGAAAAATTCATAAATTAACAAACCCTCAATCTTGGTTACATGTCTCAACAAAGGAAAACCCAACAGACATCATCTCTCGGGGCACAACGGCTGATGTTCGCAGAGATAGTAAAAAAACAGTTCGATTGATGGCGTACGTACTGCGACTTAAAACAAATATTCTGGCGCGTAACGTGATACATAGTGGACCTTTAACAATAACAGATTTAAACCAGGCAGCTAACGTGTTGATTCGAAATGTCCAGTGTATGAACTTTAAACGTCAAAGGGAGTTATTAGCCAGAGGTGCCTATGTTCACAAAACCAGCAACTTAATTACACTCAATCCATGTATGAACTCCGATGGATTGATTCGTGTTGGAGAGCGTCTTGTACGCAGCGACTTGCCAGTAAATCGTCGATGCCCCATTGTGTTGCCAGCTAATCACGAAATTACCAAACTTATTGCCATTAGTGTGCATCAGTCTAATCTTTATATTGGAAGCCAGGATACGCTGGCGGCTATGCGACTAGAATTTTGACATGTCATTCGTAAAATAGTGATATCTTGTGTCAAGTGTATTCGTGCAAAACCACGCCTTCAAACACCCCTCATGGGCTCTCTACCATCATTTCGAACGCAGCCGACTCGCCCATTTCTACGCACTGGAGTTGATTACGGGGGCCCATTTATCATCAAGGATGGTTCCAGATGAAGTAAAAAAACTGTGAAAGCATATATATACATTTTTGTTTGCTGTTCCACTAAGGCGATTCACATAGAACTCGTCACGAATTTGACCACATAATGTTTTATTGCTGCGTTTTCACGCTTCATAGGTCGGCGAGGGTGTGTGTCTAAGACATCAGTTTTTGCAGAAACCAGAGAATGCTGAGACCATATCCTCACGATTAACCCAACAACAAATTAAATGGACGTTTATCCCGCCCAGAGCTCCTCATTTTGGAGGATTATAGGAAGCAGCCATAAAAAGTGTTAAGGGTCATCTTAACAGAGTAGCTGGAAGGGCTTTACTAACCGCAGAAGAACTATACACCTTACTGGTACAAATTGAAGTCGTATTAAATTTAAGACCACTGTGCCCGCTTACTAACGACCCTAATGACTGCAATATTTTAACTCCTGCTCATTTTCTAATCGAAGATGTTATGACATCTTCGATTGACGTGGATTTCCAAGAAACACCTGATAATAGGTTGAGCAGGTGGCAATTAATCCAAAAGATGCGTCAACATATATGGAAACAATGGAGTCGCGAATATCTATCGGAGCTACATGGTGACAGGCCAAAGGAAGGACAGCTCGTAATAATCAAAGAGGACAAACTTCCACCATTACAGTGGCAATTAGGACGTATCCAATCGCTACACCTTGGTCCAGACGGGATTGCAAGGAGTGCTACCATGAGAACCAGTACGACAACTATTGTGCGACCTGTAGTTAAATTGTGTCTTCTAACAAGCGAGTATTTGATATTAATACTGAAGTGAATTGAACGCGACTTTCATGGGTGGCGGTATGTTCGCGCCGATCAGTGCGCGAATGAATAGTAGTTTACTTTCGTTAATTTACTTGTTTGTGCCCGAGTGCACACGTTTCAGCCATGGTAACGCGAGATTGTTCTTTACGAGTAGGCCTAGTTTTGGACAAAAGCGCGTCATTCTCTCGCTAACATTTAAACACGTAAGTTGTCAAATTTGCGTGAAACTTGTATTTCCTTTTTGTGTTATATTTTTCTTATATTTTATTTGTCTTTCTTTGCTTTAACCTGATTTCAATTTATTTTTATTTGTATTTGTTTAATGTAATAGCTCTCATTATTTCGAACACGACGCATGTTTTATGTGAATAAAGAAATTTGTTCCTTAATATTATGTTTAAGTAATTTTAAAACCAAACAACTTGAAAGTTATTTTCATGCTACATATTATATACTCTATTTAAATTCTATAATATAATGGCCTGCAATTAACGCTTGAATATAAATTTATTATCATTTTTTTAAATTATTAACACTTTTTGACCCAATACGTATGGCATAATAAATAAAAGTATACAGACATACTGGTGCAGGGTTTTATAATGCCCCATGGGGCTATAAAATAAAATATTTATTTCCTTTTTATATCTAAACAGTAAAACCGAAACGCACGTTTTGCACTTAGAAGCATAAATCAATATCCTTTCGTATCATCAGATGCTATAAGAATTTAAAGAGAGACCATTTACACGACATCGTTAAAAGTTACGAATATATAGTTTAGAATTTAGATGATTTAAACATAAAAACCACTCCCTAATATGTGTGAACGAATGAATGCTGTAAGTTGTAGTACTCAGCTTGAACTATTATTCTAAAATTTTCTTGATCCTCAAAGGGATTCATAAAATTCAATTATTATTCTGGATCAATATAAGGAAAAAATATTATATAAATAAAGAAATTCTAGTCCACCTTTAAAGAGATCCGTTCAGTTTTTCTTAAAAGTAAGAGTGAATACAGACAAACCACAAAACGTCATTGTAAAAAGTCCTATGTGTTGAGCATAAATAAGCCAGTAAGGGCTAAAACCTTGCCTAAATGGTCACAATCTACTACTGGTCAGGATACCATCATGTAGTATTATAGAATTGTGTGGAAGAACACTACGTGAACTCCGCCCGCATGTCCCCTGCTGGGTGAGATGATTAAGAGAATAGTATGAAGAAATATCAGATACTACAAATAACTAATAAAAGCAGCACGGATAATGGATACATACCGAATGCCAAAGGCAATAAAATATAAGAATAAGTTTTGGAATATAGCTGAAATTAAATCTAAATGTAAGAATTTTGTGTTTTGTGTGGCAAAAGGATTGATTAATTGGAAAAGACATTGTGCAAGGAAGGGCAAAGTCTGGAGTAATATTGGGAATATTTACAGATGGTAGAGAAGTTCAGGCATAGGTTAAATATCAGCAAAGCTTCTATCTTCATAAAAACGCTGCGTCAATTCGCTCGGTTTTATATCCAGCCTTTTCTTAAGTTATTCCACTTCATACATTTAGTGAATCAATACTTGCAAATGTATTTTTTGAATACCTTGCTTTTCACATTTTTCACAGATGTCATAATCCCAAATTTATCTTCACTTTTAATGCAGTGCCGATATAAGGAAACTTCACAAATAATATTACAAATTTGTTTTTCATCATTTATATGCTTTTGACACCAACCATACATGTGATTTATATCAATGATATCAATTAGAACATTTTAATTCACTTCCACTCACAGAACGACCAATTCTGCCTGTCGCCATATTTACGTCAATGAATGGGTTGGAGGATGTCATAGTGGATTGAGGAAGAAAAGTGAAGGGGGGACAGGAGAAATGTGCACTTGCTTTTTTGAGGAATGTTGACGTGGAAAGAAAGAAGTAAGAAAGGCAATGAGGGAATGTATGGTGGCGGATTGCCCGAAAAGCATGTGACGGTAGCAAGAAATAAGTTCTCTAAGCTATGTGAAATAAATGCGGTACAGGCTCTGAAAAGAACGAGTAAATAATTAAGAATGTAGAAATGAAGCAGAAATGTGCAATATTCTAAAAAGGAGGGAAGAAGGTAGAATGGACAAAAAATGTAGAGAAAACAGTGGACTTCTAGATAGACTAGAATTATAAGGGAAGTGATTGAAGATTTCACGGAGGAAGAGGTGGAAAGAGCTTTTGCTGAAGCAAAACAAGAAAAAACAGCAGGCGTTGATGAACTAAAATCTGAGATGAGGAGAGATATAGGAAATAAAGAGAAGAGATTATTTAAGGATCTACTAAATAGGAATGGAGAGGGGAAACTTAAATACCGGTATCATGGAGAGTGCGAATTATGTGCACGGTACATAAATAAGGAGAAATTGCTAATTTAGATCATATAGAGAAATAAGGTATCGGATGGAAGTTTGCCATGACTATAGTGAAAAACCTGCTTTGTTACCAGATATTCTAGGGGTTTTTAGAAGAGCCGAGGGAATATAAGAGACCATATCTTTATTCTGCCATAGATAGTAGAGGGAGTGATGCGAGACAGATATGTTTATGCAGTGTTTTTTGACTTAAAACAGAGTGCCTAGTGTAGTGTGATATCGTTGTGTAAAAAAGCACATTTAAATTAAAACGTATATTGATAAAAACTTTACAAAAAAAATTCCTTTTTTTCACACCGCATAAAGGAACGGAGTTTGTTAGCCCAAGGGTAGGTGGTGGTCTGCAAACGCAGATTATTGGCTGCATAAAATCTCATTTGTACGGCGTTTCCAAAACATCAATCGCACGTCTTCTGATGGCTTCCAGATAGTGAAAATACCCGCATAGCCCTCTATGGTCCACGGACATTAATATCGCACAAACACGTAATGTAATTAGAGTGCAAATTTACAGTTCTTAAAATATTATTTATACTAGCAATAATCTAGAATTTGAGGAAGGATTTTAAGCTGATACAGGCCGTACACTCGCTGCCCCTGTGCATGTAAGGCTGTAGCAGGTAGATTGGATAAGAAGGGTGTATGAAGAAACATGGGTTGTGTCGGAAGTGGAAATGAATATATCAGATAAATTTAGGACTTGCATGGTTATAAAACAGAAGTCCCTATTAAGCCCGTTGCTATTTAATTTATATATTAGTGAATTAGAAGAAGCGCTTCGACAAGGGCAAGCGGCTGGGGTAGTGATTGAAAAAAGTATGGATTATGGCATATGCGGATGATACGGTACTAATGACGAGAGTTTGAGGAGGATTGAAAAACATGTTGAAGAGAGTGGAAAAACATATGTATAAGAGAGGACTGTGAGTGAATGAAAGGAAAACGAATTAAATAGCGTTTAAGAAAAAAGAAAGAGATGGATAAGTAAATAAATTAGAATAGAAAGATGAGCTAATTGAAAGAGTTAAAGCATTAAAGTATTTAAGGTTTATTTTTAAAAGTTAAGGCAGGCACGTGAAACATGTAAAATTGGTATAAGGAAAGGTAAGGTAAGGGAAGCTTGAAGTATTGTGATAGAAAAGTGGGGAAAGAAAATGGTTTGTGAACAATTTTTGAGTGGATGTAAAGTATGGGAAACAATAAAGTATGAGAGAGAGAGAGAGAAGCTGTAGTTTCTGAAGAATATGCTTGGGCTTGAGTCAATTCTAGGATACATAGTGTTTCAGGAAATAAATAGAATAACTCTGCAATGTGAGGCAATGAAGAAAACAGCGTGTTATGAATTGAAGTTGTGTGGATTAGAGAAAGAGAGACTTGTAAGAGAAGTATGGAAAGCATGCATGGGTGATGGGGAATCTAACTGGAAAATATATAGAAGAGAAAGATTATCGGAAAATGTAGTCAATAAATGATAAGAGCATAGGGTAAACGTAACGACTTGGGTGAAAGAAAAAAGGAAAGGAAGTTATACAGGGTTATTCACGCTATACCGCACGGAATATTGTGGCCAAAATACGTGACTTTCAAAAAGTTTCACTTTGGGGATATATGGGGGTCTATTAGGGCTACTTTTTAAAATTACTTTCATAATATACAGGGTGTCCCAAAAACCCTAAAAGTATCAAAGTTGTGTTTTTTTAATGAAACACCCTGTATTTTATTGCATTTTTGGATCCACCTTAAGGTTTTTGAAATAATTTGAATTTTGTAAAAATGTAACCTAATTTTCATGTTTCAAATACTTAAAAAATAATTAAGTTATGCATACCAAATTTACACTGAAATGTAGCAATAGATCATATTTTATTTTCCAAGTATAATAAACTTGACATCTTGTGCCGGGTATAAAAAAATTGGAATTAAAGAAATGAGAACTTTAAATGGCTGTAACTTCTTTTATTTAAATGGAACGCTATATTTATTAATTTATCAGCAAATGCACGTTTTAATTACCTTTCGAATGGTATTTAAATCTTAAGTGTTAAGTCTTCTCGTTTTTGCAGAAAACGCCAAAATATTGTTTATTGCACCGTTTTAGTACTTTTTAAGTAAAAATTTTAATGTATCTAGTTTTCTATGGTATTTAAAAACGTCAGATAATTCATTTAGTCTGTCATTTTAATTTAAAAAGCCTGTCTTTTGTTATAGTTGTCTTATTTTGCATTTTTGTGTTAGATCGCTAGTAATCGTTATTGTTTGAACATCGCTGTTGTATTTTTTGGTAAAAAATGAAGATTTACTCAAAAGAAGGAGTTATTGACATTATTTTTATGCTTGGAGAATGTCATCAAAATTGTTCATTGGCTTGTCGAGTTTATACTTAAAGGTTTCCCGAAAGAAATCACCCTAAGCCAGCCATTTTTGAAAGACTATTAAACCAATTTAAAGAAATTGGAAGTGTCAGTTATAAAAAAAAACCTCAGTATAAGAAAATCTGTGTAAATTTTCATTTTTTACTATGACATACAACAACCATGTTCAAACAATAACGATTACTAACGATCTAACACAAAAACGCAAAATAACGCAACCATAACAAAAGACATCCTTTTTAAACTAAAGTAAAACACTAAATTAATTATCTGACGTTTTTAAATACGATAGAAAACTAGATACATTAAAATTTTTACTTTAAAAGTACTAAAACGGTGCAATAAACCATATTTTGGCGTTTTCTGTAAAAACGAGAAGACTTAACACTTAAGATTTAAACACCATTCGATAGGTAATTAAAACGTGCATTTGCTGATAAATTAATAAATATAGCGTTCCATTTAAATAAATGAAGTTATAGTCATTTAAAGTTCTCATTTGTTTAATTCCTATTTTTTACACCCGGCATAAGATGTCAAGTTTATTATACTTGGAAAATAAAATATGATCTATTGTTACACCTAAGTGTAAATTTGGTATGCATAACTTAATTATTTTTTAAGTATTTAAAACATGAAAATTAGGTTACATTTTTACAAAATTCAAATTAATTCAAAACCCTTAAGGTTTATGTAATAAAAACCTTATTAAAACACATACTTATTTTTATAGACGGATCCAAAAATGCAATAAAATACAGGGTGTTTCATTAAAAAAAAACACAACTTTGATACTTTTAGGGTTTTTGGGACACCCTGTATATTATGAAAATAATTTAAAAAAGTAGCCCTAATAGACCCCCATATATCCCTAAAGTGAAACTTTTTGAAAGTCACGTATTTTGGCCATAATATTCCGTGCCGTATAGCGTGAATAACCCTGTATATTTATGAAAGTCAGGGTTTTATTGAAAGCAACAAATATAATTAATGTTTAAAAGGTACATGGGAGAGTGCCAAATATCTGAATAACAGTCAGCTCAGTATGGAGAGAAAGGTCACTTTGGCAGGAGCTAGATGGAGATCAGGGGAGAGAGAGAGGAAAAGCTGGATGAGAGAAAGTAGAAAATGTGTATTATGTATGAGTGGAAGGGATACTTGGAAACATTTGGCAGAGGAGTGCGAAGGAATGTGTGAGGAATGAGTAGGAAGAAATTAAAAGGTGATGGAATGGATGAGAGCACCATCTATCTAAGTTCAAAATTTATAACAATTAGATAGAATATTATATTCTGGAGCTCAAAAGTAATGCAACACACCTTAGATGTGGTTTAATCCAGCAACAAATACGAACGTTTTATTATCTGAAAAATGAAGCCAATTAAATAATGCTAATAAGCAGTCACCTGTTCTACTCTGATCCTTTCTGAGATCTTTAGTATATTGAAAAACCTTGCTAAAATGCCTATAATTCGTGCGCCCCGTTGATTTCATCAACAAAGTGATTTTCAAAAAGTTCGCATTGTTGGAATGACAGAGGCGGGCTTCAGTTTGAAGGAAATAGGCTGAAGACTCGAAATTATAACCTCAACTGTAATGTGAGAATGGAGAAGATGGTCTGAAGAAAATGACTATCAGCGACAGAGACGTTTTGCTAGGCCTAGAATTATACAGGGTGGTCAAGAATGGTAGCCAAGACTGCTTGCGATACGTAATCGTCAGAACACTTTGCGGCAAGTTCGAGATGCCTTTGTTTTATCAACATGACGTGTCGTTTCTAGGCAAACAGTTAATCGAATAGTTCTTGCCATGGGCCTTTAGGCGTTCCGTCCGTTTTTTGGGATTACCGATGACTCCGCTGCACAAAGCTCGTCGCTTGGAATAATGTCAAGCCAGATTCAAGTGGGATTTAGAGAGGAACTTTATTTGCTTTAGTGATGGGTTCAGATTCTGCTTTGTAGCCCATGATGGAGGTAGACGTGTCCGTAGATTTCGCGGTGAAAAGTAAAATATAGAGTTGACCTTAGAACACCTCACAGCCAATACAACAAAACATTATTGAATTTTTGTAAGTATTTTTTGTTCAACCTGCACAAAATTGTAATCGTTTGTTCTAAGACGAAAACTGAACAAAAATTTAATTTAAAAAAACATTTAAAACATTTTTCTTCCTGGGTGTTGCATTACTTTTGAGCTCCAGTCTATAATCGCAAATATAGCAACATCAAAAGATAAAAATGAAAGTTTACTGTTAAGGTCAAAGCTCATAACATTAAATAATCAACATAATAATTCACATAAAACAACTGGTGACATATAAATCACTCATGTACATGCAATCCATCAATTGCACTAGGAATTATTAATGGAGCCGATTTAGAAAGACTAATAAATTCTAGAAGAAAAATACGTCGAACCAAACATGATAAATTATGTAGCAAACCAATAAAATATACAAGAATTCCCACCATTATATAATACGATATTTTAAATAATATAAAGAAAATACAAGAGTTTTAAACGAATTATTTAACATTAATTCCCTGTAAAATCTTTATATCATTTTCCTATGTATAGTTATAGTTATTACTTAGAGGATTAATTAAAACACATGGTTTAATTCATCGTACATTTATTAAATTTTAAATGGTATAATCGATTTAAAAAATAAAATCCACTAGGCAAATTAATCGGTAATATTCTTAATGTGAATTTAATACCAGTATATTAAGTAAAATAATAAATTGTTGGTGTTGTAATCCATTGTTACTGGGTGAAATATAGGTAATGTAATGAATTGACGTACGTCCCAGTATTTAGTTAAAATTTTATTTTTCTGAACTAGTTTCGGATTTTTTAATCCATCTTCAGCAGAAAAACTACAACAATACAAAATATATATAAAAACATGTGGGTAAATACAGTGTCGTTTATAATTACATAAAATATTTTGTATAAAATATTGTTAAAAAATAGGTAGTTATTATCAATTAAAGTATTTTTATTATCCTAGGTTATTATCTATATTAATATTAGTTTTTAATTTACTTACACGTCTAATAAACATAGGGTAGGTTTAGGTTTTTGATTGGTTTCATATTGTGTTTGATAACGGGTAGATTTGGTAGCTGACAATTGATGATATTTTTGATGTTATTTATTATTTTGTGGATTCTTAATCTGTTACTAAAATAAATTATTTATTATGTATATTATATGGACTAAGTATTGTTAATAAGTGTGTAACTTACGTGTGTATTGTATTATTGTTATGTGTGTGTGAATTATTTATTTTATTGTGGAAATCATGAATTAGAGTCGTGAAACAGTACTGTCCGCGTGGTCGTATTATTTTGTCGTGTGTTTTTTTTGTATGTTAGTAATTGTGTTAGTGGAGATGGTATTATTTTATTGGCATGAGTGTTTAATGTATAGAGTGTATGAATATGAATGATATGTGAGTTATAGTATGTAAAAATATTTATAATTTGTATGGGTGATTTAATGTTTTGAATAGTGGTGTATTAAATGATTGTATTTGGTCATTTAAGCAGAGGATTGAAGTATTGGTGTTAATTAATTTATCAATTTCGTATTGTTCGAGTATGTTTAGTTGACGTCCTTTATTAATTTGGTGTAATAGTTTAATGTTGTCAGGGTTTTTGCATGTATGGTTGTGTATATACAAATGTCTGCCAAAGTTTGAATTGGAAGTTTGTGAGAAGTGTTCTTTAATTCTAGTTTTTATGGCTCTTCCGGTTTCTCCAATATAAGTAGCCCCGCAGTCATCGCAGGTTAAAGAGTAGACGCCATTCTTGTCCATTATATCTATTTTATCTTTAGGGTTGCAGAATATTTGTTTTATTGTATTATTGTTTTTATAGGCTGGTTTAATGTTATATTGATATAATAATTTTTGTATTTTATGTGTGATTGGTCCATGTATGGTAAATTTTCTGTATATGAATGTATTGTTTTGAGTTTGTGTTTTTAATGTATCTAGAGGTGGATGGAGCATTTTTTGTTGTTTTTTATATATAAGTTTGTCTATTATATTTGGATTGTAATGGTTATTGACTGCAATTTGTTTGATAATATTTATTTCATTTTGTTTTTGAACTTCTGTCATGGGGGTGTTAAGTAGTCTATTGATATAAGCATGGAAAGCTGCTAATTTATGCGTGTGGTGATGGGTTGAGTGAAATGGTATAATAGAATCTGTTTGTGATGGCTTACGATATATGGAAAAAAGTAAGTTTTGATTATTCTTAGTGATGGTGATATCGAGAAAGTTAAGTGAGTTTGTCTTTTTCTTGTCTATAGTGAATTGGATATTTGGATGTATTTTATTAATGTCTGAATGGAATTTGTTGATATCAATAGACTACTTAACACCCCCATAGCCAATACATTCGAACAACTCTAATAACAGATTCATTAATTCCGATTTAACCCATTCAGAACAGTTAAATTTAAACTTTTTGGAGTCCGAGGTTGGGGACGAACCCCGGACAGCATCTCAAGTCCAAAAACCAGAATTCTTTCATTAGATGTCGACGCCATTTCTTCATACGTAAATTTAAACTCACTGCAATTGCAATCAAAGGGTACGTTTTTAATAGATACGGGCGCAGAAGTCTCATTAATAAAATTAGACAAATTGCAACCCCACGTTTATGTTTTTGATGACATGAAAATTACTTTGCACGGAATCAACGCATCTAGTAAACCAATTCAAACTTTATGTTATTGCAAATTAAGTTTTGAAATAAATAATTATGAATTTGATCATATATTTCATATAGTTCCCAGTTCTTTTCCAATTTCTCAAGATGGACTTATTGGCAATGATTTTCTCAAAAAATTTGATTCAATTATTGATTATCGAAACGATAAAATTCAATTTGGAAATTCTTGGTTAGATTTACATACTATCAAAAGAACTTTATACAAAGATGCATATCCAATCAAAAAACCTAATCAAATTAAAATTAATGAAAAAATTAACCAACAAAAACAATCAATGGTTTCAAAAACGGAAAATTCCATTGAAAATCAATGCGATATTAATAGACCCTGTAATTCACCCACTAATGATTTTGCAGATCATAATAGGAAAAATGATAATGTAAAGGCAAATAAATTGCCTCTGAAGCATTTACCAACTCCAAATTCTTTAAATATTGAACAAAATGAATTCAATTCTGATAAAATTTTTATAAAAGCAAGAACGGAAAAAGTTATTAACATTACAATTAGTAATCCAGAATTAAAAGAAGGTATTGTAAATAAACAGGAAATATTTCCAGAAATTTACTTATGTAGTAGTATCGTTAAAGTGAACAGTACTAATAATACTGCGATAACAACTTTGTTAAATTCCAGCGATAAAGACTATGAATGCAATAAAATCACTGTCACGCTTGAACCAACAACATCCCCAATAAAGCAATTACCTCAAAACGAAGTAAATAAAAATACATGTGATAGCGATTGTAACAAAATCAAATATTACAATAATTATCTAAATATTTTAAACAAATTAGAACCACAT
>CAXAKX010001197.1:0-14361 GCA_963969525.1 Ontholestes murinus | reverse complement strand
CATGGGGACGTGTATCTTAATATTAATTATGTCTTTAATTAATTATGATAAAAATAAATATAAAGCCATATTAGATTGCTCAACTATGGTGATTAATTTATCTAATCTCAATGTTTGTATACATTTTGTACTTTAAATTTAAAGCGTAGTATTTAGTATAATTACATTAAAAGCATTAAACTTGCTTATACAATTTGTATATTGAAAATAAAATATAGACGTATTTATTTTTAAAATAATCTATGAGAATAAGCACAAAATCAAAACAGTCTATATTTTAGTCAACATAATTATTCTATATTAAATTTATACTCGATTGGTGCAATTTCTAATTACTTTCAATGATAACCCGGTAAAATTACACAACGCATCAATTTATTAATGAGGTTCGCAACAAAACTAAAACTTTCATCATTGAAAAAAATTCTTGAAATCAACAACGAAATTGCTTATCTGATGATCTCGTAATTAACCTCTTAATCATCACGACAATATTGTTATGTCTATATGTATATTCTAAGCAGGATTAAGCAGCCTCTGTACAAATGAATATTGCACATTACTTTTGAATGCAAAGAAAATATATAAAATACAGTTTTACAATCAATTGTACTAATATATAGTTTACAAAAAATTCTTGAAATCTCTTGAGTATGAGACAAAAGCTCAGTTAGTAATTGAAAAATTCACTCTGTTTTAACCACAAATAATTATTAAAAAAATATTATATAACGTGTAGGAATAATTATATAAATCTAAACAACCCAGCACGACTTAAGTTTCGACGTTTTATCGTCATTATCGAGTTAAAACATAGTGAATTTTTCAATTCAGTGCAAGTATGGACGTAATAACGCGCGCAACCATTCTCTTCACTTATTTAGTAATTTTAATGATTATTTTTTTAATTTCTTTCCAAATATTTATAATTATTCATAGAGTGGGTGTTCGATAAAAATGACGTTTGTTTGTTCCGATTTTTTTGAAGGCTCTCTAAATTTATACAAAAATATCATATTAATAAGGTTTATTATTATTGTTTTCTGACATAAATATCAAATTAAAATCAACATATTGGGCACCATTGGATTCAGAAAAATAATGTCTAGTATAAAAAAAATAAGAAAAGTATATGCAGCCATTTAAAAATTTAAAGTTGACTGTCATTTGTCAATGAAGTTAATTTTGAAGAAATATATAATTAATGCCATTTCATAGTATTTAAACAGCCATTGTGTTGGGCGTTATATATATATTTATATATGTATATATATATATATATAAAGGTTGTTTTTGAATACAACAAACGTTGAGGTGGCAACAATTAATAAAACATACAATTAGGCATTTCTACAGCGTGCTGATAAGAATATGTGTGTGTAAATGGTTGCTATCAACAAGTAATGAACTCTTTAAACTTTGAACCGTGTCCCTGTACCAACAGCTTAGCATTCCTTTGCGGATTTGAACGTTCCCGCTGAAACGACGAGGGGCCAATAAACCGCGATAGCCTATCGCCGATATTCGAAATTTCAAAAAACTGAGTCAGTTAGTCCGCGATCTTTACACCATACAGAACTATTGGAAAAAGAAAATCGTAAAAAAATAAAAACTGGACAGAATGGTCCTCTAGGGGCTGAATTCTCGCTCGCACGACATCAAAACAACTTTCTGTAGACTGTCCACCAATATGATAAATAGAATTTTTTTCTATAATAATTATCTCATCCTCAAGGAATTGTCGAATTTTCTAGTGAGTTAATACAAATTAACTACCCAGCTTCACGATTTGTTGCAGACAATTTGTGCGCGCGTGTGTTTTACAATACCCTAGTCATAAGAGACTATAAAAATGGCCAGTTTTACGAAGAGACAGTGGTTAACTTTAATCGTCATCGGGATTGCGGATTTCTGCAACGCTATATGCGTCTCCCTGCAGGCACCTTTCTATCCCCAAGAGGTAATATTTTAAAGATTTTTGTGTGAATGCAAAAAATAATCGTGTGACATTTTAACCTAGGTACATATTTATAAAAGCGATAATAAAAAGTAGATAGTGTTAATAACAATTTTTAAACTTCTAAACCTTAATATAATTGCAAAATATTATTCAATTCATGTTATAAACATCATCCCTATGAACATATTATTTAGTAGAAATTTAGACTAATTATATATAAAAATAAAAAAGACCACATTATTAATATTAAGTATTTAGTAATAATTAGATGGAGTTAATAATTTTATAAAGAAGTATAATTAGATACTTATTTATGTAAACAAAATGTGGGTTGATGTTAATTTACAAGTTCGAAAATATTTAAAGTGTTTATTGAGGAATGGACATCGGGTGATTATTATTTCATCTCCATTTAGAATAAATATTAGTCAATAAAATCAAAATAGAAATAAATATTTTTTATGAGAGTGATGCCTTTCTCATAAAAATATTTATTTCTATTTTTGGATTTTGAAATTTAAAATAAATAGAACTTTCGTTTCATTATCACTCTCTACGCAATTGTTGTGTTATATATATATCTAAATTAAATTCCAAATAATTTCCATGTTTTTATTTGTTTGGTTTACTATTAAAGAATTCTGAAAGAAAAAAACGAGCCAAATGCGTTTTATTATAAAATAATGGTACTAAACAAAATATTATATTAAAATTGTTGTTTATATAATGTACTTAACACAAAAATAGCCATTATAAATTCCCCACCAGTAGAATAATTAGTATTTTTAATATAATTGCTATTAATAGAGATCAGTCAAAATGATGATTTAAAGAACCAAATAAATAATATAAAACTGGGAAGCAAATGAAAGAAGATTTTAATAGCGACTTGAAATCCTTATTGTGGGTTTTTTTATTTCCCTTGTACCAGATAGACTTAATTAATTAATATCCTGTAGCAGTACCTAAAAATGAACCAATACGGCGAAGAAAGTATTTATCTAAATAATGCCATGTTGTGTTTAATTATAATGCTTTAGCTTCAACATAATTAAGAAATGTTTGATTTTTAATGAGAGAGGGGATCCCATTGTTGTTCTATCAATTTCCGTTATACATTAAATATGTACAGTAGAAATGCTTAATGGGGAGTGGTATATTGATTTTAAGAATATTTGCGTCTGTGCTTTTTTAAAAAATTACCCCTTTGGCAATTTTTTAAATTTGTCTATCGAATCGTCTCTAATAACTTAATAATATCATATTAAATATAATATAATATATAAGTACTTTCAGTAAATCAATAACAAACTGGTATCTGAACCTAAGGGAAGGATGATTTTTTGTAAGTGTCCAATTGTATGTTTTTGATTTATCCTGATTTCTCTAAAATAATGATAATGAAAATATTGTTCAGAGTTATAAATAACAACTTCATTCCCGTGATTATGGAATATCTGGGAACATTCCATCGGGATTTGACTGGAAGAACATTCTGAAGAATGACGTTCGCCTGTGATTCGTGTACTCAAAATTAAGTGCATTTTTTACGTATGTGTTTAGTGATATATTTTGTTAACATTTAATGCCAGGTATCATAATAAATAATAAATGTACTGCCTCTCTAGCAATTAAATATTTTTATTTGGGACAAACTTTTAAATTGATGTAAGCGTACCTCATTATATTATTATATAGTTAAATTTTATAGGGCTGTATATTCAATATATAAATCTACTTGTGTATGTTTCAATATTGGCACACACAAATTATACATGACGTTATCAGAAAATATTTTGAAACGATTTGGTAATTGTTGATCGCATGCGTTATTAAACAATTTATGGATCAAAGCGACATATTCGCCTTTTTGGTGCCACACAGACGTTATCTTATTTGTTATTGCGTATAAAATAATAATTATTAAATCAACTACTGTTCGTCAACATTTTGTAAATTAAAAACGCTTATCTAAATTATCTAAAAAAAAATTAATATTGCCTTATATGTAGCAAATAACTATTGAAATGAATATTATAAGTTGGTTGATAGATAAGGCGTTGAGGTGTTGAAAATTCATATTCATTTGTATATTAAAGTTGTAAATAACTAAGATTTTCAAAAATGTGCGAAACAATTGTAGTGAAAATAAACACACATAAAGTACTTAGAATAAATATAATTGCTCAAATAGAAGAGAATATATTGTATCGGCCTTATCATTAAAGATAACAAAAAGGTAGTTTAATTTCAAAAACTGATACTAATTAATAAAAATTTTATTTGCAGTCAATAATCGCAATCATTAATTTTAAATACTTTTGAAATTGAAGTTGATCATAAGGTTTTAAGAGCGCCTACTCACTTATTTAATTAATTAATGAAATATTAAATACTCTGTAATATTTAGTTTACTTATACAAACACACATAATGTAATAGATTAGAGCAAAATATAATTCTACTACCTATTATTACTACTAGTGTTAAACAGTTTTATTTATTATTTGATTAAAATCTCTGTTGTCTTTGTTTCGCATATGAAACGTGCAATTTAATTTAAACGTTTTTCGGCCTTGTATCTTGAAATCCACTTTATGGTTCGTCAATTTGCGACACATATTCATTTTATTGATCATACTAACATTTTTATTGCAAAGGTTAACAGACTTCTTCGCCATCTAAAGAATATACGGAAAAGTATTGTAATCATGGATATTTATTTATATTGTTTTGAATAAAATATTCGGTTTAAGGTCCATTGATACCACTTATATTTGTTTAAAATAAACAAATTCATACGTATGTGTCTGAGTGTTTTTGTTTGTTGGCTTTGAACATTAAAATCCGCTAGAGGTTTTTAGCTGAAAATTTAAATATACCATACGATGAATTAAATTCTCATTAACCCGTGGTAAAATATTTTTATGTTAATTAACCTTCTAATTTAAACATACCTTTTTACTCATCGTAATGCATTCTATAATCCCTGAAGTTTTATAAGCACCTTAATATTTTAAACTTTATATATATATATATATATATATATATATATATATATATATATATATATATATATATATATATATAAAGTTTCCAAGAACGGAATTTTTTAAGATATGAATTTACAAAACACAAGATAATAATACATTAAATTAAATTAAGAGAAACATTTTATCTCTCTGAATAAAAAGCAAAGCAATCAAAAGTTTATATTGTATATTAAATTAAGCAGTGTATAGATTTTTTTAATTTTAATTTTAGTTAAGTAAATCACTTTAATAATTCAGAATCATATAAAATTTTATAACCATCTAAGATATTATAATTTATTTTCTTTGTTTCTAGGCTGAGAAGAAAGGAGCTACAGCAACAGAATATGGTTTAGTCTTCGGTATTTTCGAATTAATTGTGTTCATAGTCAGTCCGTTTTATGGACAACATTTAAATAGGATCGGACCCAAAATTTTATTCAATGGAGGCATCTATACAACAGGAGTGTGTGCGATATTATTTGGGTAAGAAAACTATTATATTCATTAAATTATTTTAAAAATTAAACAATAAAAGTACAATTAATCGTTTTATATGGGGTAATGTATTTTTATTTATTGTAATAAATCGTACTCTAGAATTAAATGAAAATGTGCATTAATAACAGACAATACTTTGAGAAAAAGAATTTACATTGTTGCTTTAACGTTTAACTTCTGCAAAAGAACTGTACAGACTTGACTATTTTACAAGAGAAACAAGAGAATGATTTTATAAATAGCGCTTTTAATACTTGAATACATTATCCTTGAATATAACCTTTTTAGAGAAAAATGTAAAGGATACTGAAAAGAATGACAACATTTTTGAGTTGTTTGGTGTATCAACAGTTTCAGGCGTATAATAGGACATGTTTTTTTCTACATAGCATAACAGATGAACGATATAAAGAAGTTCTTAGTCCTTTTATCCTACAACTTGATGATTGAAATGAAATGTGATTGAATTTATTGAGTAATTCATATTAAGGTATAATGAACATTTAATATATGAAGCGATTAAGAATTGTAAAGTAATTTATTGTAATCTTTATTATGCACTATTTATCTACTTGGAGCTGAATTTATCAGTAATTCTAAGATTTCCAAATGTACATTATCTTGGTCAATTGGCACAGTCCGATAATAGCATCCGACAACTGTAATAGCTAATAAAATGTTTTTTGCAGACTTCTTGATAGGGTTGAGGGTCATTATCCTTTCATCGTACTCAGCTTTATAATTAGAATCGTGGAGGCCATGGGTAATGCTGCTTTTTTAACAGCTAGTTTTGCCATTATAGCCAAAGAATTTCCAGATAATGTCGCAACTACATTCGTAAGTAAATAATTATACAGTTATATATTTAATACGCTACTTTTAGAAATTGTTGGCTTTCTAAGAATTTAATTGGATAATCATATATTGGTTTAAAATTAGCACAGTAAAGCACAAAAGTTGAAATATTAATAAAGTAGAAAACATATGATTTATTAGAGAATTATAGATTACCACTTTGAAATAAATTTAATTTATGTATTTTATAGGCTTCGTTAGAAACATTTTTTGGGCTAGGGTTGATTGTCGGCCCTACCGTTGGCGGCGCACTATATGAAATTGGCGGTTACACTGTTCCCTTTGCAGTGATGGGTTCTTGCTTATTTTTGGCTGCAATCTTAACTGGGTTCATTCTTCCACATCATGAAGAAGGTAGAGATGAAGAGAAAGGAAGTAAGTGATTTTTTATATTATATACATATATGGTATGTCATTTTCTGGAGAAAACTCTCAAATCAACACGCGAGATGTATCCCGAAAAAAATGACATACTATATTATACTTGCGAAAATATTTTTAAAATCATTTTGTTCAAGACTACGTAAGTTCATTCGGAGCACGTTTTAAAATTATTTTGATATATACAGGATGACTCAAAAAATGTTTCCCACTAAAGTTATGAAAATTTAAATGGAATACCCTGTATATTATTACATATTTTGATAATGCAGACTAAATAAAGGCAACTTACTGTTATGTTTCCTATACCTAACTGCAGCCGTTTTTAATATATTTAACAATACTTGAAAATGCAGACCAACATTTAAGATGCGTGCCTATCTTACGTATTTAAGCTGGATATTTTAAGTTATATTTATCTATTATTACACTCGACGATAAAATAAAAATTATCTCTAAAAATTATACAGGGTAGATAAAAATGAATATATGTATAAATTTTGTAATTTCAGCACCAATATACAAAGTAATGAAGATTCCAGGAGTACTTTTATCAGCAGCTAGTATCATCGTTACTAGTATATCAATTGGTTTCTTACAAGCTACATTAGAACCACATTTAAGACAGTTTTCGCTCTCTCCGGTTGTTTTGGGTTTAATGTTCGTTATTAATGGAGGAACCTATGCCATTACAGCTCCTTTGTGGGGTTGGTTCTGTGATAAAATCTGTCCCCCGAAAGTCATCACTATTTTGGGGACGTTGTTAGTTGCTACTGGGTTTAGTATGATTGGACCGGCACCATTCGTTCCAACAAATACGTAAGTTAGGTTGAATAAATAAAATAATGTAGTTTTATATAAGTTTTTTAACAATGAGCATTAAGTATTAAATAATTTGTTTGATAGTGGAGGCCATTTCTTCGTTAAACATTTTATAATCAGGGACTGCACTTATATCACACACAAGATGTATTCAGTTTAAACGTAAAACAACTTACAAAAAAATATAAATTAGTATGATAAGAGCAATAACAGGAAAAAGCAACAATGCGATGTTAAAAACCATCGACTTAATAGACTTAGCTATTTTCAAAGCAGATTCTCTTGTCAACTTAATTATTTGTTTGCATTTCATTATACATTTGATAATGGTTATATAAATGGACACTTCAGTCACAGAATTTTGTGTTTGATATTAACAAGGTGTAATTTCTTTCAAGTTCCTATTGAACAATTGTTTCGCTTTAAGAATTATAGATTTACGACAGAAATGTGCGTGTTAATACTAGCTTAGTAGCAGCAGTTAGTGTTACATTACTCGTATTAAAAAAAAAACAATTGGTAGTTCATTGTACTATAAGTTTTTGTAAGTAGTCCTTACTAAGCAAACTTAATGGTAATTTTAAAACGGAGTTAAAAACAGTTGTAAATATTATTCATATCAGTTTGTTTATTTAATATTGATCGTTTGTGATATCTCTATACAAAGGGTATCGCAATATTAATAACACAGCATTATATGTTAACATTCGATCGCAGCAGATTTTTTGATATGTAAAAATATTATTGATTTGTAAGCACGTTTATTTGATTCAAATTATTATTTTAAAGTATTGTCGAGATTCGGGTTTATTAGGTTGCCTACCATATGTTTTTAGAATGACATTAAATATGTATTACATTATTTTATATTTTTTGTTAAAAGGGATAAACTTGACTATAATTTTTATATTCACTACAACTACTTAAAAAATTTAAACATTATCATTATAACGTCATTTAACATTACATTTTGTGTGAAAAATATATTAATTATTTGTTTTTGATTAATTTTTGAAATCAACTAGTTTATAAATCCGTTATATATTTTTGCCTATAATCTTTTTTATATACTGACAAAAAGTCGTTGTTTATAATCAGCTATGATTTAATATTAAAGAAACGGCCTTGTAACAAATCTACTCTTGAATTGTATTTGTTATGTAAAACCGTTTTCATTTATAATTATTTATATTTATCTTTCATAATATTTATATATG
This sequence comes from Ontholestes murinus, assembly GCA_963969525.1. Lineage (NCBI taxonomy): Eukaryota > Metazoa > Arthropoda > Insecta > Coleoptera > Staphylinidae > Ontholestes > Ontholestes murinus. Next base: position 5,594 of record CAXAKX010001197.1, on the reverse strand, counting down.
TATACCTTATTTCGTCATATTAACCGTTTCCATTCGTTTTAATAAGTACATTGGATGTGATCTCACATGTGACTTTAATATGTGCAAAATCCAACCGATTATATTAAAGTTTGACTACCAGTTTTATTATTGTGTTTTAGTTTTAATTTTTAATTCTATTATTTCAGTTCAAATCTATTACAATATATAATATTGTAATTGCTATTGATTATGAATTAGTAATAAAATTGCAGTTATATACACAGCTATTAAACACATTATATGCATAAAAAATTAGATCATGTTATTTTTCTTTTCTAAGTAAAGGTTTGAAACTTTCAATTGTATATTTTGTAGGGCGCTATTTTAGTAAGGCACGTATAAAAAACATAATTTAATTATTTATAGTTCAAGATGTATTCTATAATTTATTTAAAGAAGTTATTAAAATGTAGTGTCAATTTTCAATATTAATTTACTTAATCTGTACATATTTGACCATATTAAAAAAATAAACATGATCAATTTGTCAATTCAATTTAAGCCTTAATTACGATATAGTAACTGTTTCAACTATTCTCTTTTAATTTTTCCTTATCCAAATTTATTTACGTGAATACATAATCAATAATTGTTTTAAGGTCAGTGGTCAAAAATATTATTAAGCAAATTTACAAAAAGATGAAAATATAATTTATATATTTTAATCCGTTCCTTAAATCATATACTTATTATTTATATTATTAAAAATAAAATAATAGGTTTGGTTTACCTATTGATTAATTTAATTAATACCATAATTTAGTTATAACTATTTTATTTTATAGGATGATGTGGTTATCAATGTTGGGCTTAGTCTTTCATGGCTTAGGTGTTGGTGCCCAGTTAGTGGCCTCTTTCACAGATGCTCTAAGGACCAGTATGTAAGTATAACGAGTACCTAATATCAACTATAATTATATACACTGTAATACGGTGAGTTCTAAAAAAACAATTATTTTTTTTTAGTGGACATGGCTTTCCAAATAATTTAGATACATTTGGGCTTATTTCTGGATTATGGACCAGCACATTTGCACTGGGTGCATTTATTGGTCCATCGGTTAGTGGAATTCTTTATGATCAAATTGGATTTAGAAAATCTTCAATGTTCGTTGTTGGTCTTCACCTTATCGTTGGTCTTATTATATTCATATTCATTGTCTGCAGCAAGCGAACCACAAATTACGTTGAGCTAAAGGAGGAAAAAATCCAGAACGGCGACTTCAATGGCAGTATTGCGAAATCAGCCACAATAAGTGTCTCTGAAAGTGTGAAGAGGTATATTGTTTTTCTTAAAAAATTGACAATAATATAAATTAATATATAATTAATAAAGCTATCATGCAGTTACACTTTTACAGTTCTTATAGAGTTCTATAAGAGTATATAAATGGCTTTATCATACAATTATTGAATGCCATTGTTTAAAATAATATTAGTACGGGACAGATGCCATAATAGAAATATATATATATACAGGGTGTCCCGTTAATGCGGGAAATGGCTAGACCATAGATTCCTGAGGTCAAAATATGACGATTTAACGCAACTTATCTATATCCAAAAATTTACGGTTAAGCCGGAATTTGGCTTCAAAATTTAAATTTTTTTTAATTCTTTTGTTTATAACAATTGAACGCTTTATTTGATTTCAATGAAATTTATTTTTAATAACTACCATAATATAATACATTATTTCAGTTATTATGACTATTATTGACTAACAAGAAGTATAAGAAACAGCAGTACCACCACTTAAAAACTAAAATATTTTTTTATTGGTTTATCTAATAAAACTAAAAAAAAAAACTACTTGAAAGACAATTTAATTTAAAAACTTTTTATCTCTTAATAATATTTGATATCTTTTACGGTTTTCCCACAAAAAAATAAAATATATATTTTTTTATCTAGTAAAAACAAAATCAAGTTTTTCATCGAATCGAAAAAAAATGTTTTTCGTGGCCGTCTTTGTTTAAAAAATGTAAATTATGTATAATAATAATTATTTAGTGTCTTTTAACAATTAATTTTTAACTTTATTATAGTTCATAAATATTCATATTTGGAACAAACAGATATCTTGTTTGTATTAGGATTTTGCAAAGAAAATTGTTTGAAAAGTGTTAGATATTGTTTTGATTTATTTTATTAATTGATATTATTTCATTTTTATTCAATAGAGTAAGTTTATTTACTTATTAATGAGTGCATAATGAGTATACTATATTCATATTTTATTTTTTTTATGCAAAAACCGTACAAGATATCAAAAACTGGTAAGAGTCAAAAAAGTTTTTAAATCTAATGCTCTTTCAAGTAGATTTTTTTGGATTTTATTGGATGAACCAATAAAAAAATATTTTAGTTTTTAAATGGTGGTACTACTGTTATTTATACTACCTGTCAATCACCAATGCCAACAATAACTGAAATGATGTATGATATTATGGTACTTATTAATAATAAGTTTCATTCAAATCAAATAAAGCGTTCATTTGTATAAACAAAAGAAATAAAAAATTTTGAAGCTTTGAAGCCAAATTCCGGCTTAACCGTAAATTTTTGGATATAGATAAGTTGCGTTAAATCGCCATATTTTGACCCCAGGAATCTATGGTCTAGCCATTTCCCCGCATTAACGTGACACCCTGTATATATATATATAATATATTTTTGACAATATATATTAAACGATTTTTCTTTTATTTTATAGTATCAGGAGTGTTGGCAATGGAATTTCCATTGAAAGAAGTCGACCACCAGGAATGAACAGTTTGATCGCTTGTAATTCCTACAAAAGTCAGGCGTGGCCTAGAAAACAAGCAAATGGATTGAATATGGGCGCCTATAGTTACAGTTATGGTACTATAGATGCCAGAAGAAATAATGGTCCATATTTACAGGGGAGTTGCATAATTTCTTTTATAAACGATGTACATATAAAAATATTAATCGGTCGACATAATGATTTTGTCATTTAATATAATATATGCTGTCATTTTTTGCATTTAGTTTTTAGTAATAAATATTTTACTTTAATGGTCGTTAGTTCCTAGTGCTAAAGTAAATATCTGCTCTAAAAGTTGTAAACAATCATTGAGCACTTTGATAATTCCATTTTAATTTGTTTTGTACTTTTTTTAATAAGAAGCTTTTATTCTACTTTGATGTATATAGAATTTTTATAGGCTTTACTATTAAATCACTAAAAAAAAATGTCTAATTGTAACAAAATGTATGAATATAGATGAAGGTTTTACTCTTATGTGTATTTTAAATTTATTGAAGTACGAATTGCAATACCACAAACAGAACCAAAGAAACAAATGAATTATATAGATTATTAATAGTTGAAACTGAATTACATTTTAATGACAATATAAAACGATACAAAACATACATATTATTTTAAAAGAATATTCATAAATGCATTATTTGATACTATCACTTATTAGCAAGGTTAATTTTTTGGATTAAGTATGTGGCCCTGGTTGTCAATTAATTGCCAGTAATTAGTTTAATATAAATATTCATAGTAATAATCCACTGATTTTTATTTATAGCATTTTGATGGTGAGGAAAAATAAGAATATGTAGTCCGCTAAAATTGTTTTTTTTAAATAATTTATAAAGCAATTTTTATGCGTACTATTTAATTGTAAATAAATTTATTTCATATATATTTTTCACTATGCAATAACTATTACCAGAAGATTTTTATCAACTTAACTTGAATCCTAGTATGCATATATTTAAAAAAATTTATTTGTTACAATTGGTGCAGAAAATTATATTTAAATTTATAACGGATTTAAATCTATTGGGTTAGGTTAGGTTAGGTTAGGTTGGTGTGGCAGCACCTCTTCGTGCACCGCGAAGAGATGCACACTTAGGCCTAGATAGGCCCCGTTGTGATACCAATGAGGGGCATACACGAACATCCATGGATCCGGACGGAGAATTCTTCCTTTAGAAAAATCCACCGCCCGGCTGGGATTTGAACCCACAACCGTGTGGCCCGTGAGCAGGCACTCTACCCACTAGGCCACCGCGGTCCCCAAATTATTGGGTTAAATCATTATCAAAATAATATTTTTGGCCTCAGTGGCCACCATCGCCTGATGAATATTGTCACCAGCATCCCAAGTATAATTGGTCGAGAGGAAGAACATAAGAACTTATCAACTTGGCCTTCAAGGTCTGTGCCAAAATGGTAGTGATTCAGTATATTTATATACATATTTTATGCATTTTTAATAGATCTTGTAAAGTACAGTAAATACATAATTATAATAAGATTAATTTAGTACTACTGCACATTATATATTGTGAAAGAACTACCAACTAACAGTTAAAACAACTATTTTTCATACTAAAGCACCGGTAGGTATTAGATTATATAACTGTTAGCTGTCATTACATAGGTGAAATCACATTTTGCATAATGCAACATTAATGGCAAGTATTGTGAGAAATTCTTGAATAAATTAGCTCCTTCTTTAGTAAAACATATAACCAGAGGATTAAAGTTAAAATAATGAAATCTCAAAAATACCAATAGCGCTCCGACAATAATAATTGTTGTATGATTGGAAATACTATAGAATGCAAACAATATTTAATATTCTAAGTAATTGGAGAAAATACAAATTTGATCCTTCAGTAAAACAGAGGAAACCTTGCCACTTTTTAGTCACAAGTGTATGGAAAACTGAGTTGATAGCCAGAAGAAAAAAATTACCCTAAATTGGGGGTAAATTGGGGAACAGTGGGAGGTATATGGAGATTTATAATAAAGGGGGTAAATGGTTTATTTTGGACCTTAGCTGTATTTGTGTGTTCAAAGGCGTTGGTAACCGGAAAGTTATATGAGCAAGTGCTTTCAACAAATATTTTACTAGCGATACATGATATCCACAGAGAAATTGGAGGAATGCAGCTTTCCACCTCCAGAGCTCTAGAGGGCGCAGATTTCATAGATACAAGTATCACTCGCAGCCAGGAAGTTTGCAGTCTACAAAAGTTCTTGTGGAAGCGTTTTAGAAAGGGGAGAAATCGCTATCATTCCATATTCGATCTTAGATCTAATTAATGATTTGTACAAAGTCAGTGAAGTTTTCGGATCAGAGCCCCCCATTCGTTTGCTAATGTTTTAGGAATGTCCAAAATTTTATGTGTATAGACTTTCAACTCCTGAATATGAAGTTACCAAGAAATTGAAGAATCAATCGTGTCTTAGGTATTAACTGACCGTTCTTTGATTAAGTGATTTAATGTTGTTTCCAGAGCAATTTTAACTAATTACCAAGTTCTTTCATATAAAGGATGCACAAAAAAGGGCTCAGGATGGAAACTTGCTGTAAACCAATGTGTTATGTCTGAGGATTGTTGCATAAATAGTCGTTTTTAAGAAATAGTGTTTTGCATTTTATTAAATCCAATATTACTCTAATAATCGAGTGAAGGATATTTAAAGAGAAAAGTTTTTGGATAAGGATGGAAAATACTACTGTATATATATATATATATATATATATATATATATATATAAGCGGCAAGAGTTCACGGAC